>WNWK01002063.1:0-77500 GCA_009830355.1 Cherax destructor
CTTGCTGTGTACTTGCCTGTATACTTGCTTGTATACTTGCCTGTATACTTGCTTGTATACTTGCCTGTATACTTGCTTGTATAATTGCCTGTATACTTGCCTGTATCTTGCTTATGCCTGTATTTGCTGTATCTTGCCTTGTACTTGCTTGTATCTTGCTTGTATCTTATTGCTTGTGTACTTGTTTGTATACTTGTTTGTATTCTTGCCTGTATACTTGCTTGTATACTTGCTTGTATACTTGCTTGTGTACTTGTTTGTATTCTTGCCTGTATACTTGCTTGTATACTTGCTTGTATACTTGCTTGTATACTTGCCTGTATACTTTGCTGTATTGCTATATTGCTTGTATATCTTGCTTGTATATTTGCACTGTATGCTTGCTTGTATATTGTTGTATCTTGTTACTTGTGTATACTTGCTTGTATACTTGCTTGTGTACTTGCCTGTATACTTGCTTGTATACTTGCCTGTATACTTGCTTGTATACTTGCCTGTATACTTGCTTGTATACTTGCTTGTATACTTGCTTGTATACTTGCTTGTATACTTGCTTGTATACTTGCTTGTATACTTGCTTGTATACTTGCCTGTATACTTTCCTTCCTTTAATTAACCACACGTTCAGTGTCCTCCAAGAGTGTTCCTCTTTCTTGTACGTTTCCTCTCTTCCTATCATTTCCTCCCCACTTCTCTCCTCTTCTTCCAGCACCTCTTACCCTGTCTCCCCTCCCATCAACCTCTCCTTCCCTGCTTGGCTCTCCTCTCCCATCTCCCCTTCCTCCTCCCACGTCTTTCCTACAAAGGAAAAACTTAATAAAACAACAGAGAGTTTTCTGGCCACAGAGAGAGAGGTTCTTTTGAACCCAGGTGATAGTTAACAGGGCATTGTAGAACCCAGGTGATAGTTAACAGGGCATTGTAGAACCCAGGTGATAGTTAACAGGGCATTGTAGAACCCAGGTGATAGTTAACAGGGCATTGTAGAACCCAGGTGATAGTTAACAGGGCATTGTAGAACCTAGGTGATAGTTTAAGGGCATTGTGAAACCTAGGTGATAGTTTACATGGTATTGTTGGACCTAGCACCTCACCACCATCAATATCACCACCCCTAGCACCACTACCATCTGTAACTACCACATCTAGCACCACCACCACCATCTGCAACACCACACCTAGCATCACCACCATCTGAAACACCACACTTAGCACCACCACCATCTGTAACATCACACCTAGCACTACCACCATCTGTAACACCACCCCTATTACTACCTCTATCAGTAACACCACACCTAGCACACCACCACCATCTGTAACACCACACCTAGCTCCACCACCATCTGTAACCACCACACCTAGCACCACCACTACCTTTACCACCACCCCTAGCCCCACCATCTGTAACCACCACCCCTAGCACCATCACGGCCTGTAACACCACCCCTAGCGCCACCATCTGTAACCACCACCCCTAGCACCACCACCATCTGTAACACCATACCTAGCAAAACCATAACACCCAGGACCACCACCAATGACCATCTGTGACCACCTGTGACTCCTAACCATGTTACCCTTTCCTCGGCTCAAACCAAATTATCTTCCATTCCCCAGGCATCATCCCTATATCCTACACACTTCCCACTCACCTTAAACATGCTATGTTATGAAGGCAGGATTAGCATTATGTGAAGCTACATATTCTAATGGGTGGTGATTCATGGGAATATTATGGATGAGAAAAAGTCATTTTGTTTTGTGAAAGACTTTGTTATTTGCCAAGAAAGTTGAGCAACAAACTCGTATGTGGATTTTGAGAGACTTTCTCTGTCTTGACGAAGTTCAAAAATGCTTTATGCTCTCTCTCTCTCTCTCTCTCTCTCTCTCTCTCTCTCTCTCTCTCTCTCTCTCTCTCTCTCTCTCTCTCTCTCTCTCTCTCTCTCTCTCTCTCTCTCTCTCTCTTGTTCTCAGGAGTCAGCAGGTGCTGCTGGCCATCTTGCCAGACCTCGTAATACTCTCTTCATGGTCTCAGGAGTCAGCAGGTGCTGCTGGCCATTTTGCCAGACCTCGTAATACTCTCTTCATGGTCTCAGGAGTCAGCAGGTGCTGCTGGCCATCTTGCCAGACCTCGTAATACTCTCTTCATGGTCCCAGGAGTCAGCAGGTGCTGCTGGCCATCTTGCCAGACCTCGTAATACTCTCTTCATGGTCTCAGGAGTCAGCAGGTGCTGCTGGCCATTTGCCAGACCTCGTAATACTCTTTCATGGTCTCAGGAGTCAGCAGGTGCTGCTGGCCATCTTGCCAGACCTCGTAATACTCTCTTCATGGTCTCAGGAGTCAGCAGGTGCTGCTGGCCATCTTGCCAGACCTCGTAATACTCTTTCATGGTCTCAGGAGTCAGCAGGTGCTTCTGGCCATCTTGCCAGACCTCGTAATACTCTCTTCATGGTCTCAGGAGTCAGTAGGTGCTGCTGGCCATCTTGCCAGACCTCGTAATACTCTCTTCATGGTCTCAGGAGTCAGCAGGTGCTGCTGGCCATCTTGCCAGACCTCGTAATACTCTGTTAATGGTCCCAGGAGTCAGCAGGTGCTGCTGGCCATCTTGTCAGACCTCGTAATACTCTGTTAATGGTCCCAGGAGTCAGCAGGTGCTGCTGGCCATCTTGCCAGACCTCGTAATACTCTCTTCATGGTCTCAGGAGTCAGCAGGTGCTGCTGGCCATCTTGCCAGACCTCGTAATACTCTCTTCATGGTCTCAGGAGTCATCAGGTGCTGCTGGCCATCTTGCCAGACCTCGTAATACTCTGTTAATGGTCTCAGGAGTCAGTAGGTGCTTCTGGCCATCTTGCCAGACCTCGTAATACTCTGTTAATGGTCCCAGGAGTCAGCAGGTGCTGCTGGCCATCTTGCCAGACCTCGTAATACTCTCTTCATGGTCTCAGGAGTCAGCAGGTGCTGCTGGCCATCTTGCCAGACCTCGTAATACTCTTTCATGGTCTCCAGGAGTCAGCAGGTGCTGCTGGCCATCTTGCCAGACCTCGTAATACTCTTTCATGGTCTCAGGAGTCACAGGTGCTGCTGGCCATCTTGCCAGACCTCGTAATACTCTGTTAATGGTCTCAGGAGTCAGTAGGTGCTGCTGGCCATCTTGCCAGACCTCGTAATACTCTGTTAATGGTCCCAGGAGTCAGCAGGTGCTGCTGGCCATCTTGCCAGACCTCGTAATACTCTCTTCATGGTCTCAGGAGTCAGTAGGTGCTGCTGGCCATCTTGCCAGACCTCGTAATACTCTCTTCATGGTCTCAGGAGTTAGCAGGTGCTGCTGGCCATCTTGCCAGACCTCTTAATACTCGTTTTGTAAAGGCCGTTCACAATTATCTTATGTTGCTTATTAACTCCATCAGTGGAAGTTGTTAATTAACTGTGGGGTTGTTTATTGCTGGTGGTTGGTGGTGGTTGTTACTGGTAGGGTTGTATTGGTGGTTGTGGTTGCTGGTAGGGCTGTTGGTGGTGGTTGTTACTGGTAGGGTTGTGTTGGTGGTGGTTGTTGCTGGTAGGGCTGTTGGTGGTGGTTGTTACTGGTAGGGTTGTGTTGGTGGTGGTTGTTGCTGGTAGGGCTGTTGGTGGTGGTTGTTACTGGTAGGGTTGTGTTGGTGGGGGTTACTAGTAGGGCTGTTGGTGGTGGTTGTTGCTGGTAGGGCTGTGTTGGTGGTGGTTGTTGCTGGTAGGGCTGTGTTGGTGGTGGTTACTGGTAGGGCTGTGTTGGTGGTGGTTACTGGTAGGGCTGTGATAGTGGTGGTTGTTGCTGGTAGGGCTGTGTTGGTGGTGGTTACTGGTAGGGCAGTGTTGGTGGTGGTAAGTGCTGGTAATTCTGGTAGTGATGGTTATACCTTTACCTTCTACGAGTTTTGTGAGTTTTTCTATTCCCGGAGCCCGGCTTGCCTGTTGCTGTTGGAGGCCTGCTGTTCCACATAGCCATCACAGCTTTGTTGATCTGGCACTTGGTGGACACGTTTGTCCAGTTTCCTCTTGAAGACCCTATATTTATCCCAGCAGTGTTTAAGATAACCTCTAGTAAAATATTGAGAAGTCTGGGGCAAAGTATGTTGATACAATGTTCTCGTAGTGTGCCCACGATAACCCTGCTTTTCACTGTGTTATTTTACACTTCCTCCTGTATCTCTCACTCCAGTATGTTGTGGCAGTGTGCCTATTTGGGCCCAGACTCTTAAGTACTTTACACACACATTTTCATGTTAAGTAAAAGGACACAAGTGCAACTAATGTCACATTAGTTGCATTTGTGTCCTTTTACCTAACATATTGCGGTAATTCTACCAATATTAATACATTTTTTCATGTATCTCTCCTCCGCTCCAGCGAGTTAATATTTAGGACAGAGTCGTGTCCAGTAATATAAACGCTTTATTGACTCTTTCCTACCCTCAACAGGGTAATTAATACCAAACAATACTCTAAGAGAGACAGCACAAGCGATTTGAATATCATCACCACTGGCACTATTACCCTTGTTTTGAAAGTTCTCATTATATCTTCTCCGTCACTGTCTTGGCTATCGTGATATTTGCTTTATTGTGTTCTTCGAAAAAATAGGTCAGCTGACATAATTACTCCCAGATCTTTCGCGTGTTCTTCTCGTTCTATTTAATGACCCTCATGGGTTTTGTTTTCTGTGTCCCCTTTGAGTTCATTCTTTCCATAACTAAGCAGCTGGAACTTATCACCACTGAACGTCATGTTGTGCTCCACTGACCACTGAACGTCATGTTGTGCTCCACTGACCACTGAACGTCATGTTGTGCTCCACTCACCACTGAACGTCATGTTGTGCTCCACTCACCACTGAACGTCATGTTGTGCTCCACTGACCACTGAAACACCCGGCTATATCTTTTTTACCCTGGTGATTTTCATGATTAATTTGATACTTGGAGTATACCTGGAGAGAGTTCCAGGGGTCAACGCCCCTGCGGCCCGGTCTGTGACCAGGCCTCATGTTGGATCAGAGCTTGATCAACCAGGCTGTTACTGCTGACAACACGCAGTCCAACGTACGAACCACAGCCTGGCTGGTCAGGTACCAACTTTAGGTGCCTGTCCAGTTCCTGCTTGAAGACAGCCAGGGGATTATATCATCTACAAATACCACAAAACTGTAGCGACTGTTTTTATAAGCATTTACTATTAGGATAAGAAACAGTAGAGGCGTCAGGACTGTACCTTGGGGTAATGAGCTTTTTTTTTATCTCGTTAACGCTGGATTTCGCTCTATTTATTACTACTCTTTGTATTCTGTCTGTCAGAAAGTTGAAATTCTGTTTGCTACCTTCCCCATGTGTATACTGTATAGCCTTCATTTCGTATGCAATCACTCCATGATCGCATTTGTCATACACCATTGCAAAGTCCGTTTATGCCCCATCTTCGGTTTGGGTTTATTACAACGCCTCCGTAATTCTGTTCTACATACATGTTGGTCTGGGTTGTACAGACTACACTACTTTGTAAAATTTGTATTTTGCAGTCTCATCACTCGTTCAAAGACTTTTATGTTGTGGGATGTTAGGGTAACTGGTTTGTAATTTTTAGCCAGCGCTCTACTACATTCCTTATGCATAGGTGCTATGTCTGCACTCTCTAAGGCCTCTGGTATTTCATCAAGATCTAAGTTCTATCTCCAAGTGATACTAAATGCTCGTGTTAATGGTACTCAACAATTTTTTTTATACATAAGGAATTCTACGAAGCTGGTCCAGGTGGGGAATCAGCGGACATGTGTTCTATTTCCTTTTCTAATTCTGTGGGCAAGTGCTGTCTGTTTGGGTTGTGCGACCTTCAGAGGAAGAAAAACAGCTTCTGCATTCTCTACCCAGCAGGTTGGGCGCTGAAATCCACAGGTGGTGATAATAGCGATAATTGCAGATGGTGCTGGTCGATAACTGCAGGTGGTGCTGGTCGTTAGTTGCAGGTGGTGCTGGCCGTTATCAATGTAAGTAGTCAAATTATTTTCCCTAAATCCCTTCAAATAACTTTGCATTGTATATCAATGGTATTTCATACCGACAAGACGACGAATTAGACTTATGTGCAATATCTGGCCATCTTATCTTTCTAGTTGGCGAAACGTCTACAGAATTAAGATAGGCAGATGTTGCACGTGTCTAATTCATAAACATTGCCTTGTTCACATTGCAATATTATTTCAAATCAAAATGATCACTCGTTCCCATTGTGATCTAAAACATTCACATGAGGTTGATGATGGACGTTCAATCCTGAATTTCTCAACACAAAGACACGACACCAGAGGAGAGTAAACTTTTCTTGTATCAACGTATCGTTCTATGTAGAATCTTATCGAGTCATTCAAGTTATTGAAAACGACATTCAACATCTCTCTCTATACATATATATATATATATATATATATATATATATATATATATATATATATATAATTATCGCCTATTTCATTATTTTTGTCATTCTATAATTTTTGCATAATATTCACACCACGTATTAATCTAGGAAACGATACTTTCATTATCTTCAACACCTTGCAGGCTGCAACACTCAAGGACGAGGCTTCACACTCGTGCAACAGCGTCGGAAACACTATGCTCAGGCACACACACACAACTTTAAAAAAATCCATTAACAAACTTCGTTCTTTCCAAAGAGTCCTCAACACTCCTTCAACTTTCTTTCCCTCATTTATCGCGTGATTTTATTTATTCGCAGACCCATATGCTGGTATGTCCTCTCCCACATATCTAAATACGTTCTAAATACATTCACTAACTAGTAGTCGTCTCTGATATTTCTCTTTTCTGATGGCTAGGATAATTTCTGAGCGAAGTGAAACTCTACTGACGAAACTGACAGTTTTTTATAATGAAGATTAGGTAGTGTATGTCAAAGGTTGTTGTCCTCTTATTCTAATTTTAAGATCACTTGGCATTCATACGAACATAAGAATGGAGGAACGCTGCAGCAGGCCTGTTGGCCCATACAAGACACGTCCTTATCGTGTTACTAAGATTTCCTAAGTTATTGTATGCTATCAGACTTGCAGAACTAACAGCGATATCAAAACACGTGTGAATCACAAGATCTAGGCAGCTTATTACAGCCACTGTAAACTGTTCAACTGCTCCTGGGACAAGCTAGGGCACTGCAACAAGCAGGAAGCAAACGAGGCCAGCTAGTCTTCCTCAGGGATAGATCTACTATGAAACTATATTAGATTAAGCTTCAGGGCCCTAATCCCGGAGGGGCTCCAGAAGAGACTTTAGTTCACATTGCTTAAAATTTTGGGTCTTCTGTATGAGAAGTTGCAAAGGAATACCCATAACAGTTCAAGCATCAGGACAGCAAAAATGTAGGTCCGCCACTGGTCCTTCTGTCGCCTCGGTACCTGTAACATCCGAAACCAATTGGCAGTTTTAATGAAAAAGTAATTGGAATATCAAATTCGAAGGATTGTTTATGTCGTCAGCAAACTTTTTCTTATGAATACTCTTCCTATTTGTTTTTGTACTGCTACTCTGCTAAGGAGGATATTGTCAAGATCATGTCTGAGACACGTAGCAGCAGTTGAGAGTTAATAGACACATGTGCAACAATTAGGTATCTTTATTCCGAAACGTTTCGTTACAATAGGCTTCTTCTAGTACAGAGGAGGCAACAGAAACAGTAGACATATAAAGATGATGTAATAATCAGTCCGCCCTTGAAACATAGCTATAAAGGGGTCAGTCCTCCGCCTGGAAAAGAGTTCTGCTCCTTAGTTTGGAACAATTTGAAGCAACAGTATGGAGACTTATATACTGTCAAAGATGAGGTGCAGATAATCTTGACGACATTAGAGGCGGAGCCCACTAGTAGAAGTTAGAATGTAACCAGTAAATGATCAGGTTTTCTCTCAAATCCATCCCTTCTCACTTGTAACTAGTGGCCACACAAAAAAGTACACATATGTCTTATCAAAATGTTGGTATTTCATACCATTATCATATCAGCTGAGCATGCTGTAGTGGCATTACGACCAGACGTTCGTGTCCTGTCTTGTGTCTTAATCAGATCAGGCGACACAGCGCTCCCACGACTACTGAAGAATCTTTGAGTGATGTTTGAGAGGAATTGGAAGAATTCGGCTGTTCGTCCCTGCTGTCACTGCTGCTTTTGCTGCTGCTTCTGCTTTCGCTGCACTTTTGCTGCTGCTCTTACTGATTACCAGATCAATCAATGGTTTCGGCAATATTCTTTCCATTTATCTCTGCTTCTTTCAACTATTGCATTAATTTCTCTCGTTTCCTTTTGTGCAATTCTTGACCAGTTTGTCAACATTGGTCAAGTACAATTATAACCGACAGACACAAATTCAGAAGATTACAGTATTTTACGGCATATAAGACGCACTAACGTATAAGACGATGTTTCCAATTAGTTGTAACGTAACGCGTCTTATACACCGGAAAATACGGTAATTAGTCGATCCCCTTCTGGGATCTTCTGAAGAGGTTCCCAGGAGATCGAAATATACAGGACAATTAATCTTATGAGTTTTTGTCTGTATGCGGGTTATTATTTAGCATTGACAATTGTTCATTATACTTTAGTTATCCATTAGTCACTTGTCTGCTAACCAATTAAGAATGATTTGTCTTTATCTGCTGAAATTCTGTACAAAGAACAGGCTATATCCCGAAGATAAATTAAGCCAATCTGAAAGATAGAGTCTTTTGCATTTTATAATAATATTAATAATACAATATCTTTATTTACTACAAGTACATGTACAAGGTATACAGACAATAGTTGTTATGCTGAGCATTTCGGGCAAATTAGATCAATTTTGTTCCGGGATGCGACCCACACCAGCCCACTAACACCCAGGTACCCATTTTACTGATGGGTGAACATAGACAACCGGTGTAAGAAAACACGTCAAATGTTTCAACTTTCGCCGAGAATCGAACCCGGACCCCTCGCCTTGTGAAGCGAGAGCTTTTGCCACCAAGCCCCGGGCTTTATCTATACACGGTGTACGTTAGGCTCATATTGAAGTATGCAGCACCAGTTTGGAACCCACACCTATCCAAGCATGTAAGGAAACTAGAGAAAGTGCAAATGTTTGCAACAAGACTAGTTCCGGAGCTAAGAGGTATGTTCTAAGATAAGAGGTTAAGGGAAATCGACCTGACGACACTGGAGGACAGGAGGGATAGAGGGGATATGATAACGACATATAAAATACCGAGAGGAATCGACAAGGTGGACATGTCAGTAGTGTGTCACTGATTACCTACCTGTGTTACTTGTGTAGTATATATATAGATAGTGCCAGCTATATTATAGTTAGGCTCCCTAGCTAGCTGTGACGTCACGAGTCCCACTCATGTGAGCGCTGGGCCCCAGGCATACCCTCTCAGTTCGCTTTACGCCAGACTAGAGAAGGTATAGGTAGCTGGGCTCCCTTCATAGACTCTACCAATATAAGTTACCAACCGACCTTGTGTGTATTACTTCGACCGTCCATATCTCCAGAACACCCACCCAACAGACAGGGACAGGATGTTCCAGAGATGGGACACAGCAACTAGGGGTCACAGTTGGAAGTTGAAGATTCAGATGAATCACAGGGATGTTAGAAAGTATTTCTTCAATCACAGAGTTGTTAGGAAGTGGACTAGTCTGGGAAGTGATGTAGTGGAGGCAAGATCCATACATAGCTTTAAGAATAGGTATGATAAAGCTCATGGATCAGGAAGAGTAACCTAGTAGCGACCAGTGAAAAGGCGGGGCCAGGAGCTGTGACTGACCTCTGCAACCACAACTAGGTGACTACACACACACACACATTTATATATATATATATATATATATATATATATATATATATATATATATATATATATATATATATATATAAATGTGTGTGTGTGTGTAGTCACCTAGTTGTGGTTGCCTTCCACCAAGGGGGTAGCCCAAAGAAAAACAAAAGGTTCTCTTTTTAACTCTAGTAATGTATACAGAAGGGGTGGCTAGCCCCTTGCTCCCGGCATTTTAGTCGACTCTTACGACACTGGCTGTGAATCGAACCCCCGATACTTTTGCATGCCATCCGAGTAGTCCCCCAAAATTCCGAGACGCCCTAGACCACTTATCCATCAATGTGACAAACATCAGGTACCCAGCGACTGTTGGAGTGTGACCTTCAGACAATGTCAGTTCTGCCTGATCAACTAATCAGTAAAATACCTAAAACAAAGTTCGTTTTAGCAACATAAATAAAGTTTTAGCAGCTGTCAGGGCAGCAGTGCACATGGAGTGAAATATAATAGCATGTATATGCAAAGTTTTAAATGTTGAATGTATAATTCAGTGGTGCAATAAAAGTGCAACCATTAAGAGTGCATTTGTATATTATATATGCGAAGTATTAAATTTATTTATAATTTCATTTACTACTTGGACCACGCTCTTTTATGGATATTTTCCAAAAAAGGCAAACAATTTATTATTATTATTATTATTATTCTTGTCCCTTTATTATTAATTGCTATATTATTATTATTTTTATTAAGAACTAGCTGTACCCGGCCACGCGTTGCTGTGGCTCAGTCTGGTTAAATGGAAAAGAAAGAAAAGAGAGAGTACACGTTTCTAATATGTTTAATTTCACAATGCTTGTGGGTATACAATATTTTTTGTTGTTCCATTGTCTGTGCAGATATAGAGATTGTCTGGTTTGCCGACTCTAGAACATGCAACATATAATTGTCCATGTGAGAAGCAATCCGTGTCTAGATCTAAACCGCACAATTCTAAAGATTGGCCCTGAGCTTTGTTGATGGTGATTGCAAACGCCAATCGAATTGGGAATTGCAATCTCTTTAATTGAAATGGCATATCTGTTGGAATCATAGGAATGCGAGGAATGAGGACATCTTCACCTTTGAAAGGTCCTGTCAAGATTGTTGCTTCTACGAAGCTGCTCATTAATTTTTTTACTGCAAGCCGCGTGCCATTGCAAAGCTTTGGCTGGTTGATATTTCGCAACATGATAATTGGCATGCCAATTTTCAATTGCAGTACGTGCGGTGGCATCCCTGGCAGATCGAGTGAATTAAAAAATTATGTTGGATAATTAACCGATCAAGAGCCTCGAGCGATTTTTTGTACGCCATTGTGCATTCATCCCAAACAATAAGTCTGCATTTCTGCAATACTTTTCCCATGCCGGATGCTTTGGAAATGTTGCACGTGGGAGTTTCAATGAATTGCATGTTCAATGGTAATTTCAAAGCGGAATGAGCAGTCTTCCACCTGGTAGCAATGTCGCAGCTATTCCGGACGACACAAGAGCTAAGGCTATGTCATTTTGGGATCGAATTGCTGCCAGAATCAATCTAATAAGGAACGTTTTACCAGTTCCTCCTGGCGCATCTAAGAAGATTTCTCCAACCCCGTTATTGACAGTTTTCATTATTTGATCATAAATGCCTTTTTTCTCAAGCGTTAGCTTAGGAATATTTGATTGCACATAAGACAAAAGATCACCCCGTGTCGTAATTTTGTCCACGACGCAATTCTACATGGAACGAAGCAACAGCAGATCGATTAGGTGATGACATTCCCAATTGACTGAGAACTATGTTCGCGATTTCTAAGCACAAATCTTCAATCATTATCAACGCTTCGTTGTAGATTTCTGCTGTGAAATCCATGTTCATATTCGAACTTTCTTTGCGTATTCGACGGCAAATATCTTCAGCCATGTGCGATTTATATTTCTCCCATAACTGTGTTGGAGATGAGGGAGAGCAGGCGGTCAATATGATTGCAAACAATGCACGAATTTGGGTCTGAAGTATATATGCAAGTCCCCGTATACCACCTGTTGTCTATATTCATATAGCAGTTAATAGGGTGCAGGAGGCTATTGTACACTGAAGATAGTACTGGGCTTTACGATGTGCTAAGCATAATATATCTTACCCTGTAAATTAAACATTGTGAAAAACACACGTGTTCTCTAGTTACTAATTAATTGGTGAATACCCAGCGAGGTGTGACAGCTATATAATAGTAGGTATATAAAACCACGAGCGTATTCGAGTGCAACGTTGTGTCAAAATTTCAAAGCAATCGGTGAAGAACTTTCTGAGATTTAAGATTTTGAACAAACGATCATTTTTCATTTTTATTTATATAGAATATACCGAGAAGTGTATTTCTCTCAGCGTATATATGGCGAGAGTATATTTTAATCCTTGTTTTAGGGATTAAAGTATTCTTGTCTGGTGAAATGCAACTGCGCAGCCTTCCTGACCCTACTGTAGTCGACAGGCTTTAAACCCAATTAACCAAAATTATTATTACTATTATTATTATTATTATCCCTTCAAGCAGGGGGATGCCTTGCCTATACTAGGTGCGTGTGTGTGTGTGTGTGTGTGTGTGTGTGTGTGTGTGTGTGTGTGTGTGTGTGAGTGAGTGAGTGAGAGAGAGAAGAGAGAGGTCAATAGGAAAAATGTTTACCGAGAAAAGTTAGTTTCAATCTAGTTACCAATAATTTTCTAAATAACTGAGAATAAGATAGAAAAGCAAAAGGCTCTCTTATTATCTATACACAAGTTCACCAACACCGCCAGCTGGAAAAAAATGGCCAGAAATTATTATTTAACACTGGAAATAAAAGAGTATAGTTAGAAAATAGAATAAGTGAAAGTAGTACTAATGTTACTATCACCACCACTTACTATCACCACCACTGTTACTATCACTACTACTGTTACTATCACCACCACTGTTACTATGACCACTACTGTTACTATAACCACCACTGTTACTATCACCACTACTGTTACTATCACCACCACTGTTACTATCACCACCACTGTTACTATTACCACCACTGTTACTATCACCACCACTGTTACTATCACCAACGCTGCTGCTGCTAAGTGGTTCACTATCACCTCATCGTCCTAAAGCAGTTACTGAACTACCGTCATTTCTAGCACAGTATTTTGTTTAATCTGATAATTGCAAAGTGCTTTTCTTACAGTTTATTAAAATCCTGAGAACTTTCAGCACTTACAGCTTCAGTGGGCCAACTATTTTAGTGTCTAACACTAAGGAAAAAGTCTTTTCCCTTATTAGTGTTGCGTCTCTTGTCTGGAAGTTTCATTTCATTGTTTATGGTTATTAAATCACGTGGCATTATAAATGGAGAGAGAAAGAGAGAGACTATTCGTACAGCACAACGAGATCAACTAAATAAAGTCAACTGACCAAACTAAATTTCTGGCCCACAGATGGCTCCAACTTCCTGCTTCATGCTGTTCCTTATATGTATATCTCATAATGAAAAGGCTTTCGAATCAGCTGATGCAGTCAACAGCTCCTAGCTTGTGAATAAAGTTAGGAACCTTAACCTAACCTTGTAGAACCCTTTGTGTGTGTGTGTGTGGGAGAGAGAGAGAGAGAGAGAGAGAGAGAGAGAGAGAGAGAGAGAGAGAGAGAGAGAGAGAGAGAGAGAGAGAGAGAGAGAAGAGAGAGAGAGAGAGAGAGAGAGAGAGAGAGAGAGAGAGAGAGAGAGAGAGAGAGAGAGAGAGAGAGAGAGAGAGAGAGAGAGAGAGAGAGAGAGAGAGAGAGAAAGATTGTCAAAGTATCACACTTGGCTCCACTTCGAGGGCAGCGAGAAACAAGCTTCTATATCACAAGACGGGCAGCAAGCAGCAACTTCACTCTGGCTGTACCCTTCTCCAGAACATCACTTCATCTGAGATCATTTATCCCCAGGATGACTCGAGTCTGGAACACATTCGTACGGCATTATGATGTCAACGAGATAAAGTCAGTTGATCAAATGAAAATGCTGGCCCACAGATGGCTCCAACTTCATCCTGTTCCATACTTGTATGTTTCATAATAATAAATGCTTTCAAATGAGCTGATGTAGGTAACAGCTCTTAACTTGTCAATAAAGTTAGGAACCCTTAACTTGTAAATAGCTTGTAAATAAAGCTAGGGATCCTTAACCTAACATTGTCAAACCCTGTGTAAAGAGAGAGAGAGATGGGAGAGGCGAGGAGAGGGGAATAGTGTTGAGAGACATAATTAGTGTAAGGTGGGTGGAGAACACAGTGTGGGTGTCAGCAGCAGACGACACCCCGGCCAGCCCAGCCACACTGTTGTTGACACGAGCCCAAAACAAAAGACGAAAGCTTTGTTGTTTACATGGCTGAGTGGGCGTTCGCCAACACAAAACTTTACTCATTGAGCAGAGATTTAATACATTTATGGCTGCACAGAGAGAAGTCTTCACACAGTGCTAACTCACAAAGGAAGATGGAAATTAAGAGGTTACCCACGTTCTAGTTAAACAATTGTGCTACAAAGAGGGATTGTATTTATCCGTAGGGTGTCTCTACGAACCCCATGAGGTCGTCTTAAGACTCCAGGGGACATGACAGGCTGAGGCTATATCCAGCTTCCTACTTTTCTAACCTTCCTGTAGATACAAGTCTCACGTTCCTGAAAATATTCAGTAATTCTTGCGTATAAGATACTCAAACATTTTGATGTAAACAATGTCGTCAACAAATGTATATGTATATTATTTATGTATATATTTGGTCAAACAGGACTACTACGTCATTGTAGGGTCAGAAACCCTTGGCTTCTGGGAAAAACATGCCACGGGTTCCAGCCACATCGAATACACGGAGACCCGAGGGCTGCAGCCTTTCACTTCCAGGGCCTCAGTGTGGTGATCCAGAGAGGGAACGCTTGCTGTATCTTAGGATCCCGTCCGGCGTCTGATAAGCACAAGGATCTCTGCAACTTAAATTAGTGTTTCTCGACACCTTTTGCAATGTTACATGTATACAAATTTCTCAACAACTATACTCATAAACATATTAACATACGTATGCAAAAACAACCACGGGGGTAGCTGAATGATAGCTCGAGGCCTTTCGTGTTGCAATGAACACATCAGCAGGAGCTTGCAATGTTGCAGGAAAGAGGAGGTCCAAGCAGGATCAGAGGTAGGCGCTTCCTGAGCTTTCATTCAACTCTCCCCGTGGCTGTTCTGCATCTTGTATAGCTACACACACTCAAACACACACACACACACACACACACACACACTCAAACACACACACACACACACACACTCACACACACACACACTCAAACACACACACACACACACACACACACACACTCAAACACACACACACACACACACACACACACACACTCACACACACACACACACACACACACTCAAACACACACACACACACATACACACTCACACACACACACACACTCAAATACACACACACACACACACACACACACACACACACTCAAACACACACACACACGCAGGTGTGTATCTAGGAGCCGATATAATACATCTGCGTAGACGTTATTTTCTGTTGCGGGGGACTGAATACTAGCCAAAGTTGCATATTGAAACTTTTGAATAAAACTTCCATACTATTCCCTGGTTAACAGTAATCGCCGGAGGGTCACAACACAAGGGTGACTTTGTAAATAGACCAAGTCGGAGCGAAACGTCGTCACAAGCTTATCTTTCCTATATGCGGGTTATTTGTGTATTGTTCCAGTCACTGTATTGTGTATTTTTATTCTTTGTGGCTGCTCACATCCTCACATTTCAGCTCATCCTCAGATGTTGTAGATGTTTTACGTAGCGTAACTCCCACAGTAACATCGTGACGTTCAAGGCTCGCCAGTTTAATCATCAGAGAAGAAACCATTCCACGGGCGGGGTTAGAACCCGCGATCAGAGAGTCATGAAACTCCAGACCGTGGCTAGCGCGTCGGTCTGGAGTTTTATGACTCTCTGATCGCGGGTTCTAACCCCACCCGTGGTATGGTTAGTTTGCAATCGTGTCATTACGATTTCGTGAATCAGAGAAGAAGTGTTCCAGCATCACAGTCACTGTTTAAAAACTGCTCTTATTGTCACCGTCAAAGAAAGACAACTTTCTGGCAGTCTTAAGCTCTCATATTCTCTCGTCAGACTCTCCCTGTTCACACCAGTCATCTCATTATATTATACCAGTCCCATTATATTACACCGGTCACATTATATCGTGCCAGTCACATCATTATAAAACACCAGTCACATAAAATACGCAGTATTTTAGTCACACAGCCAGAGAATGACAGTCTCGCAGTGTGGATGAAGTTCTGGGTACCTTGACGCAGAGTGGGCACGTTCGAACGCTCCTGTGGACTGAGAGATAATGTTTGTATATAATTTTGCCCCTTGCGATTTATATATATATATATATATATATATATATATATATATATATATATATATATATATATATATATATATATATGTCGTGCCGATTAGGTAAAACTTGCTATTTTGGCTTAAATAGCAACGCTCACTTGCCATATAAGACAAGTGAAAATTTGTGTATGCAATAATTTCGCCAAAATCATTCTGAACATAACGAAAAAATATATTTCATTGTGTTTGTTTATTATTAAATTAATGTTAACGTATCTAAAAGATATTTAGTTGAGTTAGGCTAAATTAAATTGCGCTTGTTGTAATAAGGTTAGGTAGGTTTTCAAAGTTTCTCTTGGTACAAAATTATAAATTCTTAAATTAACATAGATGAAAAAATATATATTTAAACGTATAAGAGAAAATTTTAGAAACGACTTAATTTTAGATGAGTTCTTGCTAATTGACCAGTTTTACCTAATCGCACGACATATATATATATATATATATATATAAATATATATATATATATATATATATATATATATATATATATATATATATATATATATATATGTCGTGCCGATTAGGTAAACTTGCGATTTTGGCTTAAATAGCAACGCTCACCTTGCCATATAAGACAAGTGAAAATTTGTGTATGCAATAATTTCGCCAAAATCATTCTGAACCTAACGAAAAAAATATATTTCATTGTGTTTGTTTATTATTAAATTAATGTTAACGTATCTAAAATATATTTAGTTGGGTTAGCCTAAATTAAATTGCGCTTGTTGTAATAAGGTTAGGTAGGTTTTCAAAGTTTCTCTTGGTAGAAAATTATAAATTCTTACATTACCATAAATGAAAAAAATATATCTTTAAACGTATAAGAGAAAATTTTAGAAAGGACTTAATTGTAGATGAGTTCTTGCTAATTGACCAGTTTTACCTATTAGGCACGACATATATAGTATATATATATATGTCGTACCGATTAGTAAAACTGGTCAGTTAGCAAGAACTCATCTAAAGTAAGTCCTCTCTAAAATTTCTCTATACTTACAGACTATATTTTTCATTTATGTTAATGTAAAATTTATAATTTTGTACCAAGAAACTTGAACTACCTAACTATTACAACAAGGCATTAGCCTAACCCAACTAAATATATTTTAGATACGTTAACATTAATTAATAATAAACAAGCACAATGAAGTATATTTTTCGTTATGTTCAGAATGATTTTGGCAAATTATTACATACAAATTTTCACTTCTCTTATATGGCAAGGTCATTGTATTTAAGCCAAAATCGCAGATTTACTAATCGGCACGACTATATATATATATATATATATGTCGTGCCGATTAGGTAAAACTGGTCAATTAGCAGAACTCATTTAAAATTAAGTCCTTTCTAAAATTTGCTCTTATACGTTTAAAGATGTATTTTCATTTATGTTAATGTAAGAATTTATAATTTTGTACCAAGAAACTTTGAAAACCTACCTAACTTATTACGACAAGCGCAATTTAATTTAGCCTAACCCAACAAAATATATTTTAAATACGTTAACATTAATTTAATAATAAACAAACACAATGAAATATATTTTTTCGTTATGTTCAGAATGATTTTGGCGAAATTATGCATACACAAATTTTCATTTGTCTATATGGAAAGGTGAGCGTTGCTATTTAAGCCAAAATAGCAAGTTTTACCTAATCGGCACGACATATATATATATATATATATATATATATATATATATATATATATATATATATATATATATATATATATATATATATATATATATGTGTGTGTGTGTGTGTGTGTGTGTGTGTGTGTGTGTGTGTGTGTGTGTGTGTGTGTGTGTGTGTGTGTGTGTGTGTATTGTGCTTTTTATTGTGTGGGTGTGAGAGGTGTGTGAGAATGCTGGAATAAGAAAGCATGTGCGAATGCAAGACGTGGGGTTGGAGAAGTGATTTTATTTGTTTAAGCCTCTTAAGAAGGATGGAGCTAGTGCTGGAAAGAGGGAGGAGGGAAGGGGGCGAGTGTTGGAGAGAGAGACAGGGAGGAAGCAAGTGCTGGAGACAGGGAAGGAAGAATATAGTGAGGAAGTATTAGGGCCACAGGAACATGTGAGTGGACGAGGGAGGGAATTTAGATAGGCTGTCAGCCATGAAGGCAGAGAGGAGCTATTAATAAAAGAAACAAGAAAAAGTAGGAAAGTGACAAGATACTTTTTATAAAACAGCAAAACTGAAAACATTAGCAATATGTTGCTATCCTATTCAACATCATACTAACTAAAAAGCTACCTAGGTTCCCCTGTTATATTCCATCACACTGGATAAGTATCATATTTTAAATAATATCTGTCGGATTAAGTTGGATGATTATACTAGGGAATGTCACAAGTAACATGCAAGAAGAAATATTAAATGTCCCAAGAAGAGAACTAGCAGGAGAGTGTAAGGAATAGATAAGAAAAACTAAAAAATGCAGGGGATAGATATGACCAGCAAACGAATCCAAGGAATAACCAGAACTAAACAAAGAATGCAAGGAATAGACATAATTAGCAAAAGAATGCAAGCAATTATACAGAACTAGAAAGAGAGTGCAGAGAAGACAAAGAATTATCAAAAGAGGGCAAGAAATTCACATTGGTATGAATATCTGGGCTGATCTCTTCATGAATGGGGAACAATGACTTACCTTCAAGTGTTCTACGGTCTTCCCATCTTCACTAGTGTCTTAGACTTGAAGCGGTGTTTACACCTAGGATTCAATAGTCTATATTTCCCGAAACTACTCCAAGGGTCTCTCAGAAACAGACATACACACACACACAGGGGTTAGGGGAGACATGATAACGACATACAAAATACTGCGTGGAATAGACAAGGTGGATAGAGACAGGATGTTCCAGAGAAGGGACACAGCAACAAGGGGTCACAATTGGAAGTTGAAGACTCAGATGAGTCAAAGGGATGTTAGGAAGTATTTTTTCAGCCATAGAGTAGTCAGGAAGTTTTTAAGTGGATAGTCTAGCAAGTGATGTAGTGGAGGCAGGAACCATACATAGCTTTAAGACGAGGTAAGATAAAGCTAATGGAGCAGGGGGAAAGAGGACCCAGTAGCGATCAGTGAAGAGGCGGGGCCAGGAGCTGAGCCTCGACCCTGCAACCACAATTTGGTGAGTACAATTAGGTGAGCACGCGCACACACAAATAATATATATATATATATATATATATATATATATATATATATATATATATATATATATATATATATATATATATATATATTTTCGTGCCGAATAGGTAAAACTGGTCAATTAGCAAGAACTCATTTAAAATTAAGTCCTTTCTAAAAATTGCTCTTATACGTTTAAAGATAATTTTTTTCAATTATGTTAATGTAAAAATTTATAATTTTGTACCAAAAGAAACTTTGAAAACTTACCTAACCTTATTATAACAAGCGCAATTTAATTTAGCCTAACCCAACTAAATATATTTTAGATACGTTTACAATAATTTAATAATAAACAAACACAATGAAATATTTTTTTCGTTAGGTTCAGAATGAGTTTTGAAATTATTGCATACACAAATTTTCACTTGTCTTATATGGCAAGAAGAGCGTTGCTATTTAAGCCAAAATCGCAAGTTTACCTAATCACGACATATATATATATATATATATATATATATATATATATATATATATATATATATATATATATATATATATATATATATATATATATATATATATATATCATAAATATTGGTGGTGGCAGTAATATTGACTGCTGGTAATCCAGGGAAAATAATCAGTGAATTATGCTAATTGTATTATTGGCAGTGGTTTCTCGGGGTGAAATTAATCGTTTACACATGATTATCCAGGCTGGAGAGGAAGGATTTTAGTTCGGTAACAGGTAGTGAGGGAGGTAACAGGTAGTGAGGGAGGTAACAGGTAGTGAGGGAGGTAACAGGTAGTGAGGGAGGGAAGGATTGGAGGGAAGAGCGTGGGAGAATAGGGGATAAGAGGAAGAGAAACAGTGAGGAAGAAAAGGGAAAAGAGAGATCTAGAAAGCAGTGGACTGGCTCACCACAAAGGACTTTACATATATTTTCCGTTTAAAGCAAAGTGCTGCCACTTTTCACACACACTGAGACGTAGATGGGAAAAGGAAATAGAGGAGTAGGCGGATGCGAAGGTGTGGAAGGGGAGTAGGCGGATACGAAGGTGTGGAAAGGGAGTAGGCGGATGCGAAGGTGTGGAAGGGGATGAAAAGTAAACAATAAAAGATAGGAATATACAGAGGTAGACAGAATGTTTCACTTATATAACGAGAAAAGTAAGAAAATATAACTCTAACTTAATTGAACCTTTCAATATAGCAACAACTGTGGGTAGTAGTAGTAGAAATAGCAGCAGCAGTAGCAGTAGCAGCAGTAGCAGTAGCAGAGGCAGTAGTAGTAATAGTAGCAGCAGTAGTAGCAGTACCAGTAGTAGTAGTAGTGGTAGCAGCTTCAGCTAGTAACAGTATCAGCTGAAAACAGTAATAGTTACAGCTTTAACTAGTATTAGGATCTATAGCTACAACAACAAACTAAAATTCAACTCACACACACACAACACACACACACACACACACACACACACACACACACACACACACACACACACACACACACCAGCAGTTTACTGGGAAAGTTTCAAAAACAATGGACATGCTTTCAGAAATACAACATTATGCATCGTTACTCTGTACTGCTGTCTAATCTGTTCATGTCTCCCTGGAGGCATGTCACCATGAGAACCCCAATGGAAATAAGTCACTCTGTCTGACTTTTTTGGGTTATCCCAGGTTCTCCACACACATGCTGCTATGTATGATAATCTATGTAACTGTATTTGTGTATACCTGAATAAACTAACTTACTTACTTAATATTCAACAGTCAGATACGTAAAAGCGGTTGCAACTCCACGGAAATCTGCCTGTAGAATAGTCACTCGGATTCCGTACGACACATCACTCCCTATTCAGACGATTAAATTTGACTAATATAAGAAATATCCACACTTACGACTGTACACAAATAACCTGCACATAGGAACAAGAAGTGTGACTTTGTAAGTGGTCCGAATCGGACTGAAACGTCGTCGTAAGCGCCTCTCTAAGTGTGGGTTATTTGTGTGTTGCTCCAGTCACGGTATTGTGCCTTTTTATTCTTTAACTGTACACAGTATACAGGACCAACAGCTCATACTCTTCTTGGAGAGCTGCAACACAATACACACATACACAATAAAAGAGGCAAACGTTTCTTTGATATACCACGTATTGAACTGGAGAATTAGTCACACGTGCAACATTTAAGAACATACACGTACAATGTATTGAGCTCAACTGTTTACAATCTCCAAGCAGATAAAAGGCCCAACGCTCTACCTGATAATGCAGAATATTCCCCCATCTTAGCATCTTCAATAATTGTTTGTAACGTCTTGACAAAGCTCCTGGAGAGAGAAACGTTGCCACAATAAAATGTCACATTAGTTGCATTTGTGTCCTTTTATTTAACATATTGTCGGTAATTCTACCAATATTAATACATAAAATTATCTTAAATATGAATTTATTACGTGAATTCATTGTAAATACCCTTGCAGTATCACCCCCAACAGTGATCCTGCCTCCACTACATCACTCTCCAGATTGTTCCACTTCCTGACAACTCTATTACTGAAGAAATACTTCCTAACATCCCCGTGACTCATCTGAGTTTTAAACGTCCAAATGTGACCTCTTGTTTCTGTGTCCCGAAAGTGTCATCCCATATTGCAAGTTTCATTAATTTAGGATTCTTCCCATGCAATATAAACTAACACAGGGACCAAGTACTGAGAAACAGATCTAAGTAATAATTTAGCATTATTAACTTCTAAGGATAGTCTAAAGTTGCCCAAAATACTGTCCATTCTACGTGTTTTCAGGTCCTTACACTATATTATTGTTTAACGTTAGGAAAATACTATATGTTCATATTGGTAGCTAGGAGCAGCAGCAGCCATAGCTAGGAGCAGCAGCAGCCGTAGCTAGGAGCAGCAGCAGCCGTAGCTAGGAGCAAGAGCAGGAGCAGGAGCAGCAGCAATTAGTAGTAGTAGTACAATTGTTGCTAGAGTAAGACTAGTAATAACAGTAGTGACAGA
Source organism: Cherax destructor (assembly GCA_009830355.1). Classification (NCBI taxonomy): domain Eukaryota; kingdom Metazoa; phylum Arthropoda; class Malacostraca; order Decapoda; family Parastacidae; genus Cherax; species Cherax destructor. Next base: position 22,566 of record WNWK01002063.1, read on the forward strand.
AGGATTTTTTTAAATAATAATAATAATAATAATAATAATAATAATAATAATAATAATAATAATATTATTATTATTATTATTATTATTATTATTATTATTATTATTATTATTATTATTATTATTGTTATTATTATTATATTCGTGAAGGGCTGTACAACCGTGAAGATCAAATAGTGACCATTGAAATGAGAGTATCTGGATTATTGAAACAAAAGCATAGGTTCAATTCCATGAATCAAGAGCCCTTCACCACCATCAACCCATTCACCATTCACTGATGGGATGGAGAGTTATGAACACCAGACAGAAAGCAATTGACTACCAAATAAAGTGACGAAACGTCAGTCTGATATTCATCAACTGGGGTAATGTTTACACTGTATAAAATCATGGATTTTATAGATTTTGGCCAAAATACTTTTAAAAAAGGCACTGGCCTAATTTTTATGCCTAGCTTGCCATGAGTTCAAGCCCTATCCGTACCGTGGTTCGTTTATAATCGTGTTATTACGATTTCGTGAGTCTTGATATTTTTAAATTGGCCTTCAGATTGCCTTGAGTTTCGTGTTATTAAAAGGAGAAGAACACTGATGGTCAGATGGGTCTTTCAGTGCCTGGGGAACGAATGGCAATCAGGGTCGATCCAACCAAGGGAAGGACTAGTCCAAATTCTTTGATGAAGAGCCCTTCTCTGCTCTAGAATCAAGGTACCTCCTAAGAGGGTTTAAATTTTATATAGAATCTCTCTCTCTCTTTCTCTCTCTCTCTCTCTCTCTCTCTCTCTCTCTCTCTCTCTCTCTCTCTCTCTCTCTCTCTCTCTCTCTTTCATAAGAACATAAGAACATAAGAATGGAGGAACACTGCAGAAGGCCTACTGGCCCATACTCGGAAGATTGTTCCACGCATCTACAACTCTGTTCGAAAACCAGTACTTGCCTATGTCCTTTCTAAATCTAAATTTATCCAATTTAAATCCGTTATTTCTGGTTCTTACTTGGTTCGATATCCTCAGTATTTTATTAATATCTCCTTTGTTTATGCCCATCATCCACTTGTACACCTCGATGATATCTCCCCTCATTCTACGTCTCTCCAGAGAGTGGAGATTTAATGCTCTAAGTCTATCTTCATACGGGAGATTTCTTATACTGTAAATCATTTTAGTCATTCTTCTTTGTATGTTCTCCAATGAATCTATATCCATCCTGTAGTAAGGAGACCAAAACTGAGCTAAATTAGACACATATGCAACACTTGGGTATCTTTATTGAGGAAACGTTTCGCCACACAGTGGCTTCATCAGTCCAATACAAAGAAGAAAGTAGTAATAAAAGGAGGAGTCTGAGGTAATCAGTCCCTCGGCCTGGAGTCGATGTGTTCAGTCCATCAATCTTGAAGTAAATACAATATAAGGCAAATAGAAGTTGCTTATATACTGTAGACTGATGAAGCCACTGTGTGGTGAAACGTTTCCTCAATAAAGATACCCAAGTGTTGCATATGTGTCTAATTTAACAACTTGTCGGTTCTCTGAACCATTCATCTACATCCTGTCTGACACAGCAACTCTGGATCTTGATACAAGGATTCTTCAACATTTGTCCAAACCTTTGGACAAGGACTATTCGACTAGTGGATGAACTACTATGACCCCGCCCCCTGTTCATCTCACTGTTACGTATATAAGCAACTTTATTTGCCTTATATGTATTACTCAAGATTGATGGACTGAACATCGACTCCAGGCCGAGGACTGTTACTCAGACTCCTCCTTTTATACTACTTTTTCTTTTATTGACTGATGAAGCCACTGTGTGGCGAAACGTTTCCTCAATAAAGATACCCAAGTGTTGCATATGTGTCTAATTTAACAACTTGTCGGTTCTCTGAACCATTCATCTACAAAACTGAGCTGCATAATCCAAATGAGGTCTCACTAGTGATGTATAGAGCTGTAAAATAACTTTCGGACTTCTGTTGCTTATACTTCTTGAAATAAATCCTAGTAATCTGTTAGCCTTATTGGGCACACTTAGGCACTGTTGTCTTGGCTTTAGATTCCTGCTTACCATGACTCCCAAGTCTTTTTCACATTCTGTATGATCAAGCTCTACTTCACCTAGTTTATAAATTCGAGGGATATTTTCATTACCAAGGACTAGTACCTTACACTTGTCCACATTGAACTTCATCTGCCACTTTTCAGACCAAGACATTAATTTGTCCAAATCCTCCTGGAGTTCACTGGTATCCTCCTCAGAATGAATCATACGGCCTATTTTTGTATCATCAGCAAATTTACTCATGTCACTTACAATTCCTTCATCAAGGTCATTTATGTAAATTATGAACAACAATGGGCCTAAAACTGATCCTTGTGGAACGCCACTAGTGACTAATCCCCATTCAGATTTGACCCCATTAATGGAAACTCTCTGCTTTCTATTGGTAAGCTATGCCTCTATCCATGCTAGAACTTTACCTTCTATACCATGAGCTGCCACCTTTCTTAAGAGTCTCTTGTGAGGTACTCTATCGAAGGCCTTACTGAAATCCAAGTAAACTATATCATATTCTTTATGTAATAATATTGGTAGAATTACCGACAATATGTTAAGTAAAAGGACACAATTGCAACTAATGTGACATTTTATTGTGGCAACGTTTCGCTCTCCAGGAGCTTTCTCAAGCCGTTACAAGCGATATATGGACACAGTTGGCATATATATACTCTCAAGGTGAGGTGAAAAAACTAGTGGTGGTAGAAGTAGTAGTGATATAAGTAGTATTAGTAGTAGTAGTAGAAGTAATACAATAAGGTAGAACAATCAATATGCACATGAGTAAAAGGTGATAATTACCTCTGGTAGGCTCCGTCACACACTGCTTCAGAAAACAGTCCTGAACTACTTCCATTAAGTCACTGGACTCCAGATTACCGGTCAAAGAAGTCCAGTCAATTTGACTGAAGTTAAAATCCCCTACTATCACTACGTTATTGTGCCTAGAAGCCCTAACAATTTTGTCCCAAAGAAGTCTCCCTCTATCGTGATCCAAGCCTGGAGGTCGGTATATTACACCTACAATCAGTTTTTCTTGACCTTCTAGAAACTCTACCCAAACAGATTCTGTTAAGGATCCATCTATTTTTATTCATTCCAGTGAAGACATCCTTTGGGAACGTACTTTTTTAGACATCCTCCTCTTTTCTGCAATTTTGCAAGCTCCTGATGATATGTTGATTGCAACACGAAAGGCCTTGACCTATCATTCTACTCCCCGTGGTTGTTTTGCATATATATATATATATATATATATATATATATATATATATATATATATATATATATATATATATATATATATATATATATATATATATTTTATATATATATATATATATATATATATATATATATATATATATATATATATATATATATATATATATCAAGATCACAGTAAACAGGTGATATCAAAATATGCAAAACAACCACTATGAAAAATAGAAGAATTCCAAGCGCTTTCGTGATTTCTCACATTATCAAGGAACTATAAAAGGAAACGTGAGAAGAAGACTTATAAAGAGGCAGAATACACCTCACAGTCACATCACACTAACAAAGAAAACACCTCACAGTAGCGTAACATCTCACGACTCTTCACAGAGTCGTGAGATGTTCTACTGTAGTGTTCTTTGTTAACGGCTTGAGAAAGCTCCTGGAGAGCGAAACGTTGCCACAATAAAATGTCACATTAGTTGCATTTGTGTCCTTTTACTTAATATATATATATATATATATATATATATATATATATATATATATATATATATATATATATATATATCTTCGGATATTTTGTTCACCAGGAATGAAGAATATGCCTCCTAATGCAGGTTTTGTTAGATGACCCTGACAGTAATTAATTAACCTCTGGTGTACTGGTGGAGGTGGTGAAATTTTGGTTGTATTAAGTGGAAAGATTCCTTCCGACGCGGATTTAGTCACATACTTGTTCACTTGGTGGTTCACTTGGTGGTGCACTTGGTGGTTCACTTGGTGGTGCACTTGGTGGTGCACTTGGTGGTGCACTTGGTGGTGCACTTGGTGGTGCACTTGGTGGTGCACTTGAGACACGTTTTTATTTATCTTATTTTTTTTCACTCTCATCTGCAAGGATTTTTGAGGCAAATTTTGTTTAGAGTTAAAGTTGTGAAATAAATGGAAATTTACAGCACCCCCTCACTAGAAATGTGATACATATAGGAGGTCGTGACTATGATGGGAAAGCGATTCTGTTATCGTGTGTGTGCGCGCGCATGGAGGAGTGGGGCCCATGAGAGCTTGATGGGAAATCGTTACAGTTAAATGTAGGAACACATATATCGCGTCGATCCATCCATCACTTCCGCCTGTGGAACTTGTACTTTGTTCCATCTATCATTTGCACATGTGGAACACAGGACGGGCACATCCATCAACCTCTTTCAAGGAACACAAATGTCAGACCCATAAGAACATAAGAAAAGAGGAACAAGGCATCAGGCGTACTGGCCCATACTAGGCAAATATTTCTCAAACCCAAAACCGCTATCAACAATATTTGCCCAACCCATTTTCAATGCTTCCCAAAGAATAAGGTTTAATAACCCTAAAAACTCAGTTCAACATGTGGAACACACACACATGTTGCACCCAACTATCAGTTTCCCTGGTTTAGTTTCCCTTGTGGTATAAGGCAGACTCTTACAACGATGGACCTGTATACTAATTTTATGGAGTAGTTCGCCCCCCTCAAAAAAAAGGGGTTGGGTCTTGTTCATCATTTATGTCTAACAATTTCGTCCCAAAGAAGTCTCCCTCTATCGTGATCCAAGCCTGGAGGTCGGTATATTACACCTACAATCAGTTTTTCTTGCGAGGACCTGTACTGTTTTGGTTCAGCATATGCCAGGCAAGTCGAAGTATGCTACAGTATTGTTTCATGTTTACCTCACGTTTGGATGCAAGGTTACCTTCTAATGTGTGACCTAAATGTGTTTTTAGTCAGAGATGTTTGGTTCTCTCTCTGTCCTGCTTGGACAGTGGTTAAGGTACCATTTTGTAGGCAGTGGATATGTTCCCACAAGACTTCAGGTAATAAAATTTACTTAATTCTTAAGATTCTATCATTGAAAGCTAAGCTTATATTTACAGCTCATGGGAGTCTATATTCTAATATTCATACCATGGAGTCTTGGCTCCAATGAGATGTAAATATTTGGGTAATTCCCTTGATTATGGCTTAGTTGATGCTCCCAGGATCAGGGTGTTTACTGAGAGATCGAAGATCAAAGATGGAAATAAATGGTATAAAATACCGACACAATGGGCGAAACGTTGTCAATAAAGGATCACATTATACTGCTTATGTGTTTATTTTTTCCAAGATCAAAGATGAGGAATTAGACACTTATGCAACATCCGGGTATCTTCATTTGTAGACATGTCGCCATCCACTGGCTTTATCAATACAAGGACATAATGTGAAGACTGTAGGACTATATACAAAAGATGAGATAATAATTCCCTCAGCTTCGGAGATAAAGAGCGATGATCTCCAGCGAAGACTGATGTTGAGCCAAGTAACCAACCGTGTACTCATTTACGTTATACATTTCAAACAAGATGTATTAGACACATGTGCAACATCTGGGTATATTTATTTAAACAACGAGGATTGCTGAGCTTCCAGCAATCCTCGCTACTCTCGTCTTGATTGCCTGCCAAGGATGGCCATACCTCACTGTCTACTTGGCCCTCCAGTACGCTCTCTATACCCTGGTCCTATATGATTGTGTCCACTTTGTGCTGCAGATCCATCAGTGGTTAACATGATTTCCCACACCCAGCACAGGGCATAGATCTGGTGGCTCTTGGATCATACTGGCACTCTAGAAAACGAACTGGAGATTTCAGCTAGATAAATTTAGATTTAGAAAGGACAGGTAAGTATAGGTTTTCAAACAGAATTGTCGATGCGTGGAATAATCTTCCGAGTAGGGTAATAGAGGCTAAGACCCTGGGTACCTTTAAAAAGAGATTGGACAAATATATCAGTGAGAAGCTCTAGGTTTGATTATTATATGAGTTATTGAACCTAATTCTTGGGAAGCTTTTGGACAAGTGAGTGGGTGGGAAGGGGTGGTTTAAAGAAGGACCTCCTTTGATTGGGCCAGTAGGCCTACTACACTGTACCTCCATTCTTATGTTATGCTCTTATAGTGAGGTGAGCCACGTATGCAGATACATCCTTGTGAAGTTGAGGGCACAGTGGGCCCGAGAAACAAGCAACAAATTATACAGGGTTTGATGGGATGTGGATGATTGTCTCTCCTCCGCCAACAGAATTTGTCGTTGGTAAATAAATCCCTGCAGACCAGATTGCAGATGCTCCTGCCCCACACTGTGCAACACATTTTAGCTTTTTGCTAACTGCTTCTGTTTTTTCGCTAAGGTCATGACTATTATAATTAGCGGGATGCATGTTAGGGCCTTGGGAAAAATCATAACAAAATAATGTTCCTGTATAAATGGATTATTTAAAGTGATAGTATTCATTTGTTACATGGGTTTTCATTGGCTTTACTGGGTTTATTGGCTTTACTGGATTTATAGGTTTCACTGGGTTTATTTTTATTGCCAAGACCACTGAGTGACCTTATACGTCAAAGCGTTCTCTGAAGATTAGAACTTTCTAAAAAAAAAAAAAAAGTCAGATCTAAGCCAGATCTTCATTTTGCATTAGTAGACATTTGATTGTCATGTGCCTGTCGGTGACGCATGCCAGGAGGCTGTTGCTTCATGTGACTGCAGGCTGTTGCTTCATGTGACTGCAGGCTGTTGCTTCATGTGACTGCAGGCTGTTGCTTCACGTGACTGCAGGCTGTTGCTTCATGTGACTGCATGCTGTTGCTTCATGTGACTGCAGGCTGTTTCTTCATGTGACTGCAGGCTGTTGTTTCATGTGACTGCAGGTTGATCATTTTAATAGCACTAACAACATTTAAGGAAGAAATTCAGGCAGTGGTGAAAATTATCATAGTTCATGTCTAGTCAGGAGAATGACGATAATTAGATAAAGGTATCTAGAGATGCTGGAAACGACAGATGTGGAGGCTGGGGGATTAGCCTCATTATTATTATTATTATTATTATTATTATTATTATTATTAACACATCCGCCGTCTCCCACCAAGGCAGGGTGGCCCGAAAAATAAAAAAGTTTCACCATCAATCACTCTTACCCCGCCTTCCCTCCACTACAGTAATTATAACTAGTATGAACATTCCCCTTTAAATTCATGCTGATGTAAATAATGATTACATCTTATGTAAAGATGTAATCATTATTTACTTTAAGTGACAACAGTTCCAAAAATAAAGTTTCTCTTCTTCCGGCAGACCGGACTTGAGTCCTGGAGGTGGGAAGTACAGTGCCTGCACTCTGAAGGGGGGGGGGGGGGGGTTAATGATGCAGTTTCATAACTGTAGTGTAAGAGCGCCTCTGGCAAGACAGTGATGGAGTGAATGATGGTTAAAAAATGTCTTTTTCGAGGCCACCCTGCCTTGGTGGGAGACAGTCGATATGTTAATAACAAAAAATATCCAAAAATGCTTTCTATAACAAAAACATATAGACATTCATAATGATTATGACGTGGAGTAGCACAAAATGTGTTAATTCATGAATATCAATATATTATCCCCTCGACAGTAACCATACCCCGGGAAGGTGAGTTACTGTTGGTTCACACCAGAGTATATTGTATATTTTAAACCCGCATTGGTCCAAAAATGCAATTATTGTGGAGTTGGATTTCAAGCATGAATTCGAACTCCAAAACGAACCCCAATGAAATTAGTAAATGTGTTTTTTTGAGTCTATGTGTGCCGCATAGCGAGTGTTTGGTGAGTCAGTCCCAGAGTTTAGGCATCGTGGAAGTCACAGGAAGGTCACAATACAGTGACTGGAACAATACATATATAACCCTCACGTAAGAGAGAGAAACGTATGACGACGTTTCGCTCCGACTCGGATCATTAACTAGCGACTAGTTTAATATTCCAAGTCGGACCGAAATGTTAAGAGTCATTTTTTTGTGTGGATTATTTGAGTAGGTTAAGTATCATTTGCTCTGGCTAGTGAGTGGATGGGTGAGCTCATGGGTATACTTGGGGATGACGAAGAGGTTTTGGTCCCAGGACCAAAGTTCTGCTCCTGACTCACAAAATCGTAATAACACGATTGTAAACAAAGCATGTGGCCCAGTGGTTTACGCACTGGCCTGGAGTTTTGCGACTCACTCGCCATGGGTTCTAACCCCAGCCATTCCGTTGTTTTTTGTTGTTGTTGTTCCTGGTTAGTAAGCAGCTGCTCATCCTCGAATAGAAACAATGGTGTGCAACGTCGATGATTATTTGCAATGGAATGCAACAACCACAGGAACAGTGTCATGCAACAACTACAGGAACAGTGGCATGCAACAACCACAGGGACAGTGTCATGCAACAACCACAGGGACAGTGTCATGCAACAACCACAGGAACAGTGGCATGCAACAACCACAGGAACAGTGTCATGCAACAACCACAGGGACAGTGTCATGCAACAACCACAGGAACAGTGTCATGCAACAACCACAGGAACAGTGTCATGCAACAACCACAGGGACAGTGTCATGCAACAACCACAGGAACAGTGGCATGCAACAACCATAGGAACAGTGTCATGCAACAACCACAGGAACAGTGTCATGCAACAACCACAGGGACAGTGTCATGCAACAACCACAGGGACAGTGTCATGCAACAACCACAGGGACAGTGTCATGCAACAACCACAGGGACAGTGTCATGCAACAACCACAGGGACAGTGTCATGCAACAATCACAGGAACAGTGTCATGCAACAACCACAGGGACAGTGTCATGCAACAACCACAGGGACAGTGTCATGCAACAACCACAGGAACAGTGTCATGCAACAACCACAGGGACAGTGGCATGCAACAACCACAGGAACAATGGCATGCAACAACCACAGGGACAGTGTCATGCAACAACCACAGGGACAGTGTCATGCAACAACCACAGGGACAGTGCCATGCAACAACCACAGGAACAGTGTCATGCAACAACCACAGGGACAGTGGCATGCAACAACCACAGGAACAATGGAATGCAACAACCACAGGAACAGTGTCATGCAACAACCACAGGGACAGTGTCATGCAACAACCACAGGGACAGTGGCATGCAACAACCACAGGAACAATGGAATGCAACAACCACAGGAACAGTGTCATGCAACAACCACAGGGACAGTGTCATGCAACATCCACAGGGACAGTGTCATGCAACAATCACAGGAACAGTGTCATGCAACAACCACAGGGACAGTGTCATGCAACAACCACAGGGACAGTGTCATGCAACAACCACAGGAACAGTGTCATGCAACAATCACAGGAACAGTGTCATGCAACAACCACAGGGACAGTGTCATGCAACAACCACAGGGACAGTGTCATGCAACAACCACAGGAACAGTGTCATGCAACAACCACAGGGACAGTGGCATGCAACAACCACAGGAACAATGGCATGCAACAACCACAGGGACAGTGTCATGCAACAACCACAGGGACAGTGGCATGCAACAACCACAGGGACAGTGGCATGCAACAACCACAGGAACAGTGTCATGCAACAACCACAGGGACAGTGGCATGCAACAACCACAGGAACAATGGAATGCAACAACCACAGGAACAGTGTCATGCAACAACCACAGGGACAGTGTCATGCAACAACCACAGGGACAGTGGCATGCAACAACCACAGGAACAATGGAATGCAACAACCACAGGAACAGTGTCATGCAACAACCACAGGGACAGTGTCATGCAACATCCACAGGGACAGTGTCATGCAACAATCACAGGAACAGTGTCATGCAACAACCACAGGGACAGTGTCATGCAACAACCACAGGGACAGTGTCATGCAACAACCACAGGAACAGTGTCATGCAACAAGCACAGGAACAGTGGCATGCAACAACCACAGGAACAATGGCATGCAACAACCACAGGAACAGTGGCATGCAACAAGTATAGGAACAGTGTCATGCAACAAGCACAGGAACAGTGGCATGCAACAACCACAGGGACAGTGTCATGCAACAAGCACAGGAACAATGGCATGCAACAACCACAGGAACAATAGCATGCAACAACCACGGGAACAGTGGCATGCAACAAGCACAGGAACAGTGGCATGCAACAACCACAGGAACAATGGCATGCAACAACCACGGGAACAGTGGCATGCAACAACCACAGGAACAGTGTAATGGAACAACCACAGGAACAGTGGCATGCAACAACCACAGGAACAATGGCATGCAACAACCACGGGAACAGTGGCATGCAACAACCACAGGAACAGTGTAATGCAACAAGCACAGGAACAGTGGCATGCAACAACCACAGGAACAGTGTAATGCAACAAACACAGGAACAGTGGCATGCAACAACCACAGGAACAATGGCATGCTACAACCACGGGAACAATGGCATGCTACAACCACGGGAACAGTGGCATGCTACAACCACGGGAACAGTGGCATGCTACAACCACGGGAACAGTGGCATGCTACAACCACGGGAACAGTGGCATGCTACAACCACGGAACAGTGGCATGCTGCAACCACAGGAACAGTGGCATGCTACAACCACGGGAACAGTGCATGCTACAACCACGGGAACAGTGGCATGCTACAACCACGGGAACAGGGCATGCTACAACCACGGGAACAGTGGCATGCTACAACCACGGGAACAGTGGCATGCTACAACCACGGGAATAGTGGCATGCTACAACCACGGGAACAGTGGCATGCTACAACCACGGGAACAGTGGCATGCTACAACCACGGGAACAGTGGCATGCTACAACCACGGGAACAGTGGCATGCTACAACCACGGGAACAGTGGCATGCTACAACCACGGGAACAGTGGCATGCTACAACCACGGGAACAGTGGCATGCTACAACCACGGGAACAGTGGCATGCTACAACCACGGGAACAGTGGCATGCTACAACCACGGGAACAGTGGCATGCTACAACCACGGGAACAGTGGCATGATACAACCACGGGAACAGTGGCATGCTACAACCACAAAGACAATGATATACAACAACCACAGAAAACGATGGAAATAAATGGTATAAAATACCGACACAATGGAAAAATAAACACATAAGCAGTATAATGTGATCCTTTATTGACAACGTTTCGCCCACGCAGTGGCTTTATAAGTCACAACAGATCTACCTGGAAAATGAGCAACATGGAGATATAGGGTACAGTCAGGTGGAGAATGCTGGGTCAGGTGGAGAATGCTGGGTCAGGTGGAGAATGCTGGGTCAGGTGGAGAATGCTGGGTCAGGTGGAGAATGCTGCATGTGACAGTCTTCAAAATAGAGTGAGTCTAAAACCTTGGGTAGCTTTAAAAAGAGATTGGACAAGTATATGGGTAGACTGCAGAATGTCTACCCATATAATTAAGAACTTAAGAATGGAGGAACACTGCAGAAGGCCTACTGGCCCATACAAGGCAGGTCCTTTTCAAAACCACCACTACCTAATAATTTACTCCCGTACTCAAGACACCAATCAAGGTTTTAACTATTACACTACTTTGAAGATTGTCACATGCAGCATTCTCCACCTGACTCAGCATTCTCCACCTGACTCAGCATTCTCCACCTGACTCAGCATTCTCCACCTGACTCAGCAATCTCCACCTGACTCAGCATTCTCCACCTGACTCAGCATTCTCCACCTGACTCAGCATTCTCCACCTGACTCAGCATTCTCCACCTGACTCAGCATTCTCCACCTGACTCAGCAATCTCCACCTGACTCAGCATTCTCCACCTGACCCAGCATTCTCCACCTGACCCAGCATTCTCCACCTGACCCAGCATTCTCCACCTGACTCAGCAATCTCCACCTGACTCAGCATTCTCCACCTGACCCAGCATTCTCCACCTGACCCAGCATTCTCCACCTGACCCAGCATTCTCCACCTGACCCAGCATTCTCCACCTGACTCAGCAATCTCCACCTGACTCAGCATTCTCCACCTGACTCAGCATTCTCCACCTGACCCAGCATTCTCCACCTGACCCAGCATTCTCCACCTGACCCAGCATTCTCCACCTGACCCAGCATTCTCCACCTGACTAAATCCTATAAATACTCATGTTTCTTTTATCCAGGTAGATCTGTCTGTGACTTGATAAAGCCCACTGCGTGGGCGAAACGTTGTCATTAAAGGATCACATTATATTGCTTATGTGTTTATTTTTTCAACCACAGAAAACAGTGATATGCAACAACCACGAAAGTAGATAAAATATGTATTGTTGTTGCACATATGTCGTGATAGATACAGTCTTGTTATCCAAAGCATCATTATTATTGCTGTTATTATTATTAGTATTATTGCTGTTATTATTATTATTAGTATTGCTGTTATTATTATTATTATTATTATTATTATTATTATTAGTATTGCTGTTATTATTATTATTATTATTATTATTAGTATTATTAGTATTGCTGTTATTATTATTATTATTATTATTATTATTATTATTAGTAGTAGTAGTAGTAGTAGTAGTAGTAGTAGTAGTAGTAGTAGTAGTAGTAGTAGTAGTAGTAGTAGTAGTAGTAGTAGTAGTAGTAGTAGTAGTAGTAGTAATATTATATGCAAGTGTGGGTTATTTATTGCAGTGTCTGGGGCTCGAACCACCGTCGGCAAATCACAGACCTAACTCAAATCAATCAGGCTGGTAGTAAATGCTTGCTACTATGGACATGTCGGCCAAACTACTGTTGGGGAAGCTTCGATTCCTTTGATCAAGAGCCCTTCACCAGCATCAAGGAGCATGGAGAGGCTTGTCACCCTCTCTACCTTCTCTGAAGGTGACTTGGTGACTTGCGGTGACTGCATAACCTGAAGCGCTGAGGCACGGCCCAAGAGCTAGAACTCAACCCCCAGAAAGCCACACCAAAGTTGATCACACATCCAGGAACGCAAGAAGAGGTACGACCAAGCTCATGGACCAGGGAGAGTGAACTTAGTAGCTACCAGCGAAGAGGCGGGGCCTGGAGCTGTGACTCGACCCCTGCAACCACAAAGATAAGGAAGGTGACATTATGCGGGCGAAAGTGAAAGTGAGGAGAAAGAATGAAAGGAAGAGTGAAAGGGTGAAATTAATGAGAGGGAGAAAGAGGGGAAATATTGAAGAGTGTGAGACAGAGAAAACTAAGTGAAAGGGTAAGTGCGTGAGTGGTAGAGTGCACAAACGTAAAGAGTGCGTGAGCTTGTAGAGTGAATATGAGTACGCCGGAGAGAAAGAATTGACTGACATAAAAGTGCGTAGGCAGCGAAGTGCATCAGTTAGAGAGTGCGTGGTACGGAGAGTGCGTGGGACGGAGTGTGTGGGACGGAGAGTGCGTGGGACGGAGAGTGCGTGGGACGGAAAGTGCGTGGGACGGAGAGTGTGTGGGACGGAGAGTGCGTGGGACGGAAAGTGCGTGGGACGGAGAGTGCGTGGGACGGAGAGTGCGTGGGACCGAGAGTGCTTTTGAAGAAAGGTATACACGGGGTCCCTCTCTATAATTACTTACATGAATATTTTCTTACCTGTATAATTGCCCAGATGACTAATTACCTACTACTACTACTACTACTACTACTACTACTACTACTACTATTACTACTACTACTACTACTACTACTACTACTACTACTACTAACTAATAATAATAATAATAATAATAATAATAATAATAATAATAATAATAATAATAACATCTCTGTAAATCACCTAGGATATCAATCATAATCTGTCACATCAACCAAATAACTGCTGCAGCATATGGGCGCCTAGCAAACCTAAGAACAGCATTCCGACATCTCAATAAGGAATCGTTCAGGACCCTGTACACTCTGTACGTTAGACCCATACTGGAGTATGCAGCACCAGTTTGGAACCCACACCTTGCCAAGCACGTAAGGAAATTGGAGAAAGTGTAAAGGTTTGCAACGAGACTGGTCCCGGAGCTAAGGGGTATGTTCTACGAGGAGAGGTTAAGGGAAATCGAACTGACGACTCTGGAGGACAGGAGGGATAGAGGGGATATGATAGCGACATATAAAATACTGAGAGGAATGGACAAGGTGGAGAAATAGGGTGTTCCAGAGATGGGACACAGCAACAAGGGGGTCACAATTGGATGTTGAAGACTCAGATAAATCACAGGGATGTTAGGAAGTATTTCTTCAGTCACAGAGTTATCAGGAAATGGAATAGTCTGGAAAGTGATATAGTGGAGGCAAAATCCATACATAGCTTTAAGAAGAGGTATGATCAAGCTCATTGAGCAGGAAGAGTTAACCAGTAGCGACCAGTGAAGAGGCGGGGCCAGGAGCTGTGGAACGACATCTGCAATCACAACTAGGTGAGTACACACACACATACACACACACACACACACACACACCTAGGTGTTAGTGGTATGTTTTGGGTGGCATCCTGGGGAGGTAGAATACCTAATATAGGGGTTTGCTTTGAAATTAGCTGAGAATGGTTAAAATTATAACTATTTTTTAAGGGGGGTTGACCGGTAAGCCAGCGGAAGGCCTCGGTCAGATGTCCAAAAGCTCCAGCCGTGGGTCATCATATGACGAAGCCCCAAATGAAGAAACAGTTAACCTGTTTCCTGACAAACCTTACCTAATCTAACCTAACCTAACCTAACCTAATCTTACCTTACCTAACCTAACCCAACCTAAATAAGCTGAGGTACAACAAGATGTTTTGGACAACAAAAATACAGAACACACTGTTACTATTGTAACAGTATAACAGCTAACATTATAGCCAGTGCTGTAACACCAGGCGATGCTAACTTTAGCTAGGTAACACCAAGAGGTGGTAACTTTTCGACCAGCACTGTAACACCAGATGGTAACATTACAGCCAGCACTGTAACACCAGATGGTAACATTACAGCCAGCACTGTAACACCAGATGGTAACATTACAGCCAGCACTGTAACACCAGATGGTAACATTACAGCCAGCACTGTAACACCAGATGGTAACATTACAGCCAACACTGTAACACCAGATGGTAACATTACAGCCAACACTGTAACACCAGATGGTAACATTACAGCCAGCACTGTTACCAGATCGTAACATTACAGCCAACACTAACACCAGATGATAATGTTACAGCCAGCACTGTGCTAGCACTGTAACATTAGATGGTATCATTACAATCAACACTGTAATACTAACAGAATCGTTACAACTAACACTAACAAAAATGGTGTCAATATAGCCAACACTAACACCAATAGCGTCATTACAACCAGCACTATAACAACTCCATCGTATTAATCTCAGTATTCCCTGGATTACGACCATTCACAGTTACTGGGTTATAAATTTCGTTACGAGTTGTGTTTATCTGTAAAAAAAAAAATCATGTGGACTGTAGACTGTTGAATTTTAATGCAACATGACAGATGATTTAGATTTTAATCAAGGGAATGTAGAGTGAGTTTTGCACAGGGTAGGTCATAGGTCAGAGTCACTCGTTGTAAATTTCGAATTTGGCAATGGACATAGGAGACACAAACCATAAAACGGGCGGGGCTTGAACCCGCGGTAGAATCGTAAAACTCCAAACCCACGCGTTAGCCACTAGGCCATCGTGCCATTACGATTTCGTGAGTCATAGGAGAGACAGTTACCTGGGGGAGTGGATGTTCACACAGAGGGCTGTCTACTAAGAAATATCTACGTACGTTTATATTAGGGACTATCTTGTGTTAGGCGTGTGAGTGAAGGATACTAAAGCGTAAGGCTTTTCTTAGAAGTTTTTTAGATGCGAGATTCTAAGTATGTGTGATATTTGGAGTTTTGTGTACACATTTATGGGAAAGTTTGTTTTATTTATGTTGGTCTTTAAGGTGTGTGTGTGTGTTACATACTGTACACTAATACACACACACACACACACACACATATACATTATATATATATATATATATATATATATATATATATATATATATATATATATATATATATATATATATATATATATATATATATATATATATATATTATATATATATATATATATATATATATATATATATATATATATATATATATATATATATATATATATATATATACAGAATATTATTCGATATATATTGTCTATATTTTTATTATAGCTTAATGAAAGTTCTATCTCAGATGTAATTTAAATAAAGTTTTGAAAAAAAAGTAATTTAAATGTTTGTTAACATATTGATATATGAATAATACACAGAACATGTATGTTAAATTCCTGTTTTAGATAGTTCTGCATGTTTTAGAGATAGTTCTGCATGTTTTAGAGATAGTTCTGCATGTTTTAGAGATAGTTCTGCATGTTTTAGAGATAGTTCTGCATGTTTTAGAGATAGTTCTGCATGTTTTAGAGATAGTTCTGCATGTTTTAGAGATAGTTCTACATGTTTTAGAGATAGTTCTACATGTTTTAGAGATAGTTCTACATGTTTTAGAGATAGTTCTGCATGTTTTAGAGATAGTTCTGCATGTTTTAGAGATAGTTCTGCATGTTTTACAGATAGTTCTGCATGTTTTAGAGATAGTGCAGCGTGTTTTAGAGATAGTGCAGCGTGTTTTAGAGATAGTACAGCGTGTTTTAGAGATAGTACTGCATGTTTTAGAGATAGATCTGCATGTTTTAGAGACAGTACAGCATTTTTTAGAGACAGTACTGCATGTTTCAGAGATTGTACTGCATGTTTTAGAGATAGTACTGCATGTTTCAGAGATTGTACTGCATGTTTTAGAGATAGTACTGCATGTTTCAGAGATTGTACTGCATGTTTTAGAGATAGTACTGCATGTTTCAGAGATTGTACTGCATGTTTTAGAGATAGTACTGCATGTTTTAGAGATAGTACTGCATGTTTTAGAGATAGTACAGCATGTTTTGGACAGAAGTCAGCATGTATTAGCATACAAGTTAAACTCAGGCTGATCAACCCAGTCATTTGAAGGACAGATGAGACGAGTATAGAGGTGGCTAGTGGGGGAGGGGGAGGTTTAAGTGGTAAGGGGAGGTTCAAAGGGGAAAAGAGTTGGAGGATATATAAGGGAGCGGATGGCACTGTTGGTTTAGTGTCGTGGTGGTTGCGGAAGGGGAAGGACGTCTCCCCGCGCTGTTCCCACCCGTCTGTCTATTGTGTTTCTCGCCTATCTTAGTGGCACCGTACGCATCTGTAAGGGCCAGTGCCGGGGCCACAGTGCCACCCATTACGTCCCTAAACTATTGAAATTAATCTGGTTTTACCATATAGTAAAATTTGTTCTCAGAGGAAAGAAATTTGGGTTTTATCGTAATTTTAAATTTTTGGTTAAGTGTATTGTAAAGTGAGGTGGAGGGGAGTTTGTGGGGAAGGGGAGTTGTGGGGGAGGGGAGATGTTTGGGAGAAGTGGGAGTGGTGGGGATCAGTGCCCCTCTCCCCTCCCCCCCTCCGTCCCCCACTTGTTGAACCACGATCCAGCAACAGGTGAATTGGTGGTGGTGGTGCCTGGCCCCCCCACCACCACTACCACTATCACCACCACTACCACCAATACTACCACCACTACCACTGCCACCACCACTACCATTACCACCACTAACACCACCATCAATATCACCACCACTACCAGCACCACTACCATCACCACCAACATCACTACCAGCACCACTACCATCACCACCAACATCACTACCAGCACCACTAACAGCACCACAACCAGCACAGCATTGCCACTACTATCACCTCCACCATCACCGCCAACATCACCACCATCACCACTACTACCACCACCACTACCACCACCACCACCACCACCACCACCGCCAGCACTACTACCACGAGTACTACGACCACTATCACCACTTCCATCACCACAACTAACACCACCACCATTATCACCACCACTACCAGCACCACTACCATCACCACCAACATCACTACCAGGACCACTACCATCACTACCAACACCACTACCAGCACCACTAACAGCACCACAACCACCACAGCATTGCCACTACTATCACCTCCACCATCACCGCCAACATCACCACCATCACCAATACTACCACCACCACTACCACCATTACGACCACCACTACTACCACGAAGACTACCACCACCTCTACCACCACTGCTACCAGCACTACCACCACCCATGGCCGGGCTCAGAGAGTAGATAAACTCTCGAAACTCTTCAAAGGTACCACCACGACCTACACAACTACCAGCACCATTACCACCACAACACTGCCACTGCCACGACAACACTGCCACAACCAGCACCACTACCACCATCACCACCACCTACCACCACCATCACCACCACCATCACCACTGCCAACGCTACTACCACGAGCACTACGACCACTACCACCACCACTAACAGCACCATTACGACCACCCCTACTACCACGAAGACTACCACCACCACTACCACCAGCACTACCACCACCACCACTACAACTAAGAAGACTACCACCACCTCTACCACCACTACTACCAGCACTACCACCACCACCACTACCAGCACCACTACAACCACCACAATCACCACCACTACTACCATCACCACTACCACCGCTAGCACTACACCGCCACCAGCACGACTATCACGACTACCACCACAACCACTATCATTCACACTGAAGGCTCACTATCCTTTACACTAAAGGCTCACTATCCTTCACACTGAAGGCTCACTATCCTTCACACTGAAGGTTCACTATCCTTCACACTGAAGGCTCACTATCCTTCACACTGAAGGCTCACTATCCTTCACACTGAAGGTTCACTATCCTTCACATTGAAGGCTCACTATCCTTCACACTGAAGGTTCACTATCCTTCACACTGAAGATTCACTATCCTTCACAGTGAAGGCTCATTATCCTTCACACTGAAGGCTCATTATCCTTCACACTGAAGGCTCACTATCCTTCACACTGAAGTTTCACTATCCTTCACACTGAAGGCTCACTATCCTTCACACTGAAGGTTCACTGTCCTTCACAATGAAGGTTGACTATCCTTCACACTGAAGGCTCACTATCCTTCACACTGAAGGCTCACTATCCTTCACACTGAAGGCTCACGATCCTTCACACTGAAGGCTCACTATCCTTCACACTGAAGGCTCACTATCCTTCACACTGAAGGTTCACTATCCTTCACACTGAAGGTTCACTGTCCTTCACAATGAAGGTTGACTATCCTTCACACTGAAGGCTCACTATCCTTCACACTGAAGGGTCACTATCCTTCACACTGAAGGCTCACTATCCTTCACACTGAAGGCTCACTATCCTTCACACTGAAGGCTCACTATCCTTCACACTGATGGCTCACAATCCTTCACACTGAAGGTTCACTATCCTTCACACTGAAGGTTCACTATCCTTCACTTAAGGCTTACTATCCTTCACACTGAAGGGTCACTATCCTTCACACTGAAGGCTCACTATCCTTCACACTGAAGGCTCACTATCCTTCACACTGAAGGCTCACTATCCTTCACACTGAAGGCTCACTATCCTTCACACTGAAGGTTCACTATCCTTCACACTGAAGGCTCACTATCCTTCACACTGAAGGTTCACTATCCTTCACACTGAAGGTTCACTATCCTTCACACTGAAGGCTCACTATCCTTCACACTGAAGGTTCACTATAATTCGCACTGAACGTTCACTATCCTTTTCACTGAAGGTTCACTATCCTTCACACTGAAGGCTCACTATCCTTCACACTGAAGGTTCACTATCCTTCGCACTGAAGGTTCACTATCCTTCTCACTGAAGGTTCACTATCCTTCACACTGAAGGTTCACTATCCTTCACACTGAAGGCTCACTATCCTTCACACTGAAGGTTCACTATCCTTCGCACTGAAGGTTCACTATCCTTCTCACTGAAGGTTCACTATCCTTCACACTGAAGGCTCACTATCCTTCACACTGAAGGTTCACTATCCTTCGCACTGAAGGTTCACTATCCTTCACACTGAAGGTTCACTATCCTTCACACTGAAGGCTCACTATCCTTCACACTGAAGGTTCACTATCCTTCACACTGAAGGCTCACTATCCTTCACACTGAAGGTTCACTATCCTTCGCACTGAAGGTTCACTATCCTTCACACTGAAGGTTCACTATCCTTCACACTGAAGGCTCACTATCCTTCACACTGAAGGTTCACTATCTTTCGCACTGAAGGTTCACTATCCTTCACACTGAAGGTTCACTATCCTTCACACTGAAGGCTCACTATCCTTCACACTGAAGGTTCATATCCTTACACTGAAGGCTCACTATCCTTCACACTGAAGGTTCACTATCCTTCGCACTGAAGGTTCACTATCCTTCTCACTGAAGGTTCACTATCCTTCACACTGAAGGCTCACTATCCTTCACACTGAAGGTTCACTATCCTTCGCACTGAAGGTTCACTATCCTTCACACTGAAGGTTCACTATCCTTCACACTGAAGGCTCACTATCCTTCACACTAAAGGTTCACTATCCTTCACTAAGGCTCACTATCCTTACTGAAGGTTCACTATCCTTCGCACTGAAGGTTCACTATCCTTCACACTGAAGGTTCACTATCCTTACACTGAAGGCTACTATCCTTCACACTGAAGGTTCACTATCCTTCGCACTGAAGGTTCACTATCCTTCTCACTGAAGGTTCACTATCCTTCTCACTGAAGGTTCACTATCCTTCACACACACCTCATCTCACTCACCTAATTTCCTCACCAAAACTCATTCACCATACCTCAAGTCACACTCAACACACACACACACACACACTCATCTCACCCATACTGGTTACCTGACGATAGTTCCTGGTAACATGGCTCCCACAACCCAGTCTCAGACCAGGCCTCATATCTGATGGTCTGTTCCACTAGTCTATTAATGCTAGCTGCAGGCAATCCAACAGACGCACCACAGCCTCATTATATATATATATATATATATATATATATATATATATATATATATATATATATATATATATATATATATATATATATATATATACTATATATATGAGGCGAACGTTTTGAAAAATCTTGGTTCCTTTACACTTACTGAACTATTTGTTTGCTTTTCACTAAAGCCATTTTGAACCGTGGGCCGAGACTCGTGGTCTCGTAGGAAGTAATTTCAGCGTATAAATTTGGGACCAGCCACTCCATAATTTTCCAGGTATAAATTATGGTGTAGTTTCTCGCATGCGTTCCAGGGAGTACAGTTCAAGGGACTTCAGGCGATCGCAGTAATTAAATACGGGTTTGAATTTATATGATCAGTGAAGGACCTGCCTAGTATGGGTCAGTAGGCCTCCTGCGGTGTTCGTTCACTCTTGTGAATGCTCTTATGAAGGTCCGCTGTACATTCACCAGTTCTACGATATCGAGTGTTATGAAAATGGCTGTCATTGTGCAATAATTTGTCAGTTTAGAAAGCATAGTTGACTTAAATTATCATTAGCTGGGAATCACTAGTTTTGAAGGTTCTAGTTATCCAGTCTATCATTTTCCTTGCCCTTGTGACGATAACACTATTGTGATCCTTGTACAAAGGATTGCAATAAATGGAACAGAGAGAGGGATTTCGTTGACGGCTTTCGCTTGTAGACAGCCTTCTTCAGTACACACAAGGGAATTCACAATAAACAAATTTTTACTAGCGAAGTCACGCGAGTAGTCAGGTAAGCGAGGTCATTGTGTGAGGTGAATTTTGTGAGATAGGAGCACTGCACGCAAGAGTGTGCACACTGCACGCAAGAGTGTGCACACTGCACGCAAGAGTGTGCACACTGCACGCAAGAGTGTGCACACTGCACGCAAGAGTGTGCACACTGCACGCAAGAGTGTGCAGTGTGCCATCTCATAATTCATCTCGCATACCTGACCACTTCACTGACCTGTTATGTCACCTACGCTTGTAATCAGAGTGAGGTTTCAACCCATGGCAAGTGAGCCCTAAAACTCTCAAGCCAGTAGGTTCAAACCTCACCCGTTCCGTGGCTTGTTTACAGGAGAAATCTCTCAGTGGAGTTCATATCTGTAATTGTGTCTTATTCATCGCTTGAACGTAAGATCTGACATTATCACTGGGAAGTTCATCACGTTCGTCTTCCGTTCTGTTGAGCGGACTGAATTCCGTTCCAATTTTTAATTCATCAATTTTTTTTTCCGTAGAGGAGTACTTGAAATTTGATATCATTGAATATTGTTATTTGTGGTTCACTGAAAGAGACCTGGGTAATATTAATTTGGAGATTCACACACTCAACATATTAACATATTCAGCACACCCACACACTCAGCACACCCACACACTCAGCACACACAACACACTCAGCACACCCACACACTCAGCATACCCACACACTCAGCATACCCAATACATTCAATATACAGATCTCCCTCACTCAATACCTCCACACTCGACACACCAAAACAAACACAGATCACACACACACACACACACACACACGCGCGCACACACACACACGCACAACACTGGTCAACACTTCTAGACGCTCGTGTGAACACTTAGTGTTGAAGAAAGTGGTTGTAGGGTCGACTACACACATTGCATTTAGTTTGATCCTAGCTTTTACATGTACCAACTGCCACAGGCACTTGTAACCAAGCCTTAACCTGACCACTACAATATTAGTCAATCTGTTTATGTTTCTAGTTGTTCCATGAAGAAGCTAACTTACGTTCAAGTAGTCATAGTGAACTAGAGAATAACTCAAGCTTCCAGCTTCATTTCCATGACATTCAGATTCATTATTAGGTTTTTCTAATATTGTTTTTAATGAGAGAGATATACCTAAATAACCTTCTATATTTTCCATTCAGGTAATGTATCGTATAGGAATAATTCAATGCGAGATTTAATATATAAGAAGTGTAAGTTAATTCCTTTCTCTGATTTGTCATGTCTGTATTTGGCTTCTCCAGTGGTCATGTTGTTAGTCATTATAAGAGTCAAGTGGCGTTAGTGTTGACACAGAATCAGTACTTAACAAGGAATCAAATTCGTTATCATAAGGTAACTTTAGTGTCATTAAGACAACTTACAATTTGGTTTGCTAATTCTTATACCTAATTCACCACAGTTACTACATTTCTTATATAAAGTAATGGTAACACAATTCAGGAATTATATATATATATATATATATATATATATATATATATATATATATATATATATATATATATATATATATATATATATATATATATATATATATATATATATATATATATATATTGCGTTAATAGCTATTTAAGCAAATAATTTAATGATTTGACTAAACCTTAGGTTTAATTACCATTCATTAATTTTAGGATCTATCGATGGCACTTGGGTCATTAAGGCCGCAAATCACCTGTACACTACCTGTATCTTTCAGTGCACATACACTGACACAAATTTTTCTGTGTAAATACAATGAGAGATACACATCTCGTTGTACATATACTGAGAAATATACACATCTCTTAGCGTATATACACCTGGGGATACTCACCTGTCAGTGTATATATCCCTCAAGGACGGTTTCTAGATATCCCTTATGGGCTCTTGATTCAAAGGTCAGCATTGACTCTCATACTCCAGACGTTATACGATATTTTTTTTGTCAATACAATTGCTGAGAGAGAGAAATGTGAACAGTGATAAAATAAACAAACAAACAAACAAACAAACAAATTTTATTTCATTGCAGATTGCAGATTACATAGGTATCGGTAGTTACAATGTAAATTGAGTGCAAGGAGAGCCACTGACATGCCATGGTAAGATGTGACTAGCGGGTTACCACAAGGATCTGTACTCCCTCCGATAACTATTTAAAATGCCAAATGACTTATCAGAGGGAATATAAACCAATATGAAAATGATAATGAATCAAACTGTAGTGGATTCTTGTCGATAAGAAGAGGTAATTCACTTGGATACAGAAACACAGTCAAAAAACAGACTATGTCTTTGTCTCCTTCAGAAAGTTTCAGCAGACAGGAGACTGAAAGTAGCTGGGTATATATAGGGTTTACATGCCTGCAGATGCAAAAGCCATAGGCAAAGTAAAGCGCAGAACTTAATCTAAATTTCAACAGGATGATTTGGATAAAAATCCAGCAAATGGGTTGAGAGAGTCATTATGGAAATAATTGTTATTAATTACAGTGTAATCCAAATGAAGGAAAAAATTAGACAACATGATATATATAGACATTTTGACTAAATCTTAGAAGTACCGGACAAAGAGAGAAGGAATATCTGACATATTAAAAAAAAATCTCCGGAGATTTATATAAACGAAATTTTGAGAAACTCGTTTGCTACACTAGCAAACTATAAAACGGTTTTAAATATATGGAGAGGGAGAGAGAGAGAGAGAGAAACAGACAGAGACGAATGCACTAAATACCATCGTTTATCGTCAACAAAGCCTCAGGAAAGCATTACCTTGTACTACGTTCGTGGCTGGAAAACTTATAAAACATTACTAACAACATTTATTAGGCGAAATAATGAGTAAGCAGCAGGTGTGTATGTGCGTGTTGTCACACAAGAAAAACATAGATCAGAAAGGGCCTGGAAAAAAGCTATTTAACGCCTCACAGAGCTAAAAAATTACGAATTATGATTAAAGGCTGAGATACCGAAGCTCACACCTGCTAGTACCAGGAAAATGATGACTGATTACCACAAAGGTCATTAAAAAATCAAATTCAAATATTATAAAACATTTAATAGTGATAATAAAAGGCTGGAACCTAAATAAAAAGAGGAGCCGAAAGGGATATTAGAAGAAATCGCAAGAGAAGTGATAGAACAATGGAATAAATTGAAAGAAGAATAAGTAAGTGACACAACCGTTGGGAATGTGTAAAAGAAATTTGATTTAGTAACTACCGGAGACACTAGGAACTTAGCTGTTTCTGAAGCCATTAATAGGTAAATATCCAAACCCAGGAACATGTACTCTAATCCATATATAGGTACGCTTTCCTGTATACAACCCATGCTCTCTTGTAAACAACCTATGCTCTCTTGTAAACAACCTATGCTCTCTTGTAAACAACCTATGCTCTCTTGTAAACAACCTATGCTTTCTTGTAAACAACCAATGCACTTTTGTAAACAACCAATGCACTCTTGTAAACAACCCATGCTCTCTTGTAAACAACCCATGCTCTCTTGTAAACAACCCATGCTCTCTTGTAAACAACCCATGCTCTCTTGTAAACAACCCATGCTCTCTTGTAAACAACCTATGCTCTCTTGTAAACAACCAATGCTCTCTTGTAAACAACCCATGCTCTCTTGTAAACAACCCATGCTCTCTTGTAAACAACCCATGCTCTCTTGTAAACAACCTATGCTCTCTTGTAAAACACCCATGCACTCTTGTAAACAACCCATGCTCTCTTGTAAACAACCCATGCTCTCTTGTAAACAACCTATGCTCTCTTGTAAACAACCCATGCACTCTTGTAAACAACCCATGCACTCTTGTAAACAACCCATGCTCTCTTGTAAACAACCCATGTTCTCTTGTAAACAACCCATGCACTCTTGTAAAAAAACCATGCACTCTTGTAAACAACCCATGCACTCTTGTAAACAACCCACGCTCTCTTGTAAACAACCCACGCTCTCTTGTAAACAACCCTAACACTTGTAAACAACCCATTCACTCTTGTAAACAACCCATGCACTATTGTAAACAACACATGCCTCTTGTAAACAACGCTTCTCTTGTAACAACCTAGCACTTGTAAACAACCAATGCACTCTTGTAAACAACCCATGCCTCTTGTAAACAACCCATGCTCTAACAACCCTCTTGTAAACAACCCATGCTCTCTTGTAAGCAACCCATGCCTCTTGTAAACAACCCATGCTCTCTTGTAAACAACCATGCCTCTTGTAAACAACCCATGCCTCTTGTAAACAACCCATGCCTCTTGTAAACAACCCATGCCTCTTGTAAACAACCATGCTCTCTTGTAAACAACCAATGCTCTTTGTAAACAACCCATGCCTCTTATAAACAACCCATGCTCTCTTGTAAACAACCCAATGCCTCTTGTAAACAACCCATGCACTCTTGTAAACAACCCATGCCTCTTGTAAACAACCTATGCCTCTTGTAACAACCAATGCACTCTTGTAAACAACCATGCCTCTTGTAACAACCCATGCACTCTTGTAAACAACCTATACCTCTTGTAAACAACCCATGCACTCTTGTAAACAACCCATGCACTCTTGTAAACAACCCATGCTCTCTTGTAAACAACCCTAACACTCTTGTAAACAACCCATGCTCTCTTGTAAACAACCCATGCACTCTTGTAAACAACCCATGCTCTCTTGTAAACAACCCATGCACTCTTGTAAACAACCATACACTCTTGTAAACAACCAATGCTCTCTTGTAAACAACCCTAACACTCTTTGTAAACAACCCATGCCTCTGTAAACAACCTGCACTCTTGTAAACAACCCATGCACTCTTGTAAACAACCCATGCACTCTTGTAAACAACCCATGCACTCTTGTAAACAAACCATGCACTCTTGTAAACAACCAATGCACTCTTGTAAACAACCCTAACACTCTTGTAAACAACCAATGCACTTCTGCAGACAACCAATATACTCTTCCAGACAACCAATACACTCTTGTAAACAACCAATGCACTCTTGCAGACAACCAATGCACTCTTGTAAACAACCAATGCACTCTTGCAGACAACCAATGCACTCTTGTAAACAACCAATGCATTTTTGCAGACAACCAATGCATTCTTGCAGACAACCCATGCACTCTTGCAGACAACCCATGCACTCTTGCAGACAACCAATGCACTCTTGTAAACAACCAATGCATTCTTGCAGACAACCAATGCATTCTTGCAGACAACCCATGCACTCTTGCAAACAACGAATGCACTCTTGTAAACAACCAATACACTTCTTGCAGACAACCCATGCACTCTTGCAGACAACCCATGCTTGATCAACTCACGTTTCGCTCTTTGTAGATCTTTATTAAGTCATGTTTCTCTTTGTATTGTTAATCCAAGTCACGTAAAGCTTGATCAAGTTATGTTTACTATATAGAGCTTTATCAAGTTCTGTTCCCTTCTGAAAAGAGCTTTATCAGGATGTTTCGTGTGTGTAGAGCTTTATGAGTTCATGTTTCACGCAAGAGCTTTATTAAATCTAGTTTCGCTGTGTAGAGCTCAGATGTTAATGATCAATGAGATGAAGCTCTACGCAAAGGGGAATATTTTTTCCAAAAAAGCTCTTTTCCAGGCCTTGTTTTCCCGCATTACTACGGGGAATGAGCTTTCCTTTGTACCTGGAAATACAAAAGTGAAATTTCAAAACATCGTGGACTGTAATATTATGGAGCTGTGGGATCGAACCACCGCCCCACTAAGTAACGTCCACACAATATACCCAGTGGGTGGCCCCCTAGTACCACCCACTGTGTGTGAGTCCTCACTTTGCCTCCTGCTGTGTGGGTGGGTGGGTGGGTGGGGGATGTGTGTGAATGTGGTGAATGTGTGTGGGTGGGTTAATGTGTGGTTGTGTGTGTGTGTACTCACCTAATTGTACTCACCTAATTGTGGTTGCAGGGGTCGAGACTCAGCTCCTGGCCCCGCCTCTTCGCTGTCTGCTACTGGGTCTCTGCTCTCCCTGCTCCATGAGCTTTATCATACCTTGTCTTAAAACTATGTATGGTTCCTGCCTCCACTATATCTTTCTCTAGACTATTCCACTTCCTGACTACTCAGTGGCTGAAGAAATGCTTCCTAACATTCCTTTGACTCATCTGAGTGTTCAGCTTCCAGTTGTGTCCCCTTGTTTCTGTGTTCCCTCTCTGGAACATCCTGTCACTGTCTACCTTGTCAATTCCCCGCAGCATTTTGTATGTCGTTATCATGTCTCCTCTGACCCTTCTTTCCTCCAGTGTTGTTAGTCCTATTTCCCTCAACCTTTCTTCATAAGACAGACCCCTGAGTTGTGGAACTAACCTTGTCGCAAACCTTTGCACTTTCTCTAGTTTCTTTACGTGATTGACCAGGTGTGGGTTCCAGACTGGTGCTGCATATTCTAGGATGGGCCTGACGTACACCTTATACAGTGTCTTGAACGATTCCTTGTTAAGGTAACGGAACTCTAATCTTAGGTTTGCCAGTCGCCCATATGCTGCCGCAGTTATCTGGTTGATGTGTGCCTCCGGAGACGTGCTTGGCGTTATACTCACTCCAAGGTCTTTCTCCTTTGCCGAGGTTTGTAGCCTTTGTCCGCCTAGCTTGTACTCTGTCAGGGGTCTTCTTTGCCCTTCTCCGATCCTCATGACTTTGCATTTGGAGGGATTGAATTCGAGAAGCCAATTGCTAGACCAGATGTCGAGCTTGTCCAGGTCTGTTTGCAGCCCTGCCTGGTCCTCTTCCGATGTGATTCATAAGAACATAAGAATGGAGGAACACTGCAGAAGGCCTACTGGCCCATACAAGGCAGGTCCTTATCAAAACCACCACTACCTAAAAATTTATTCCCGTACTCACGACACAAATCAAACCAAGCCCCTCCCACTCATATATTTGTCCAATCTCTTTTTAAAGCCACCCAAGGTCCTAGCCTCTATCACAGTACTCGGAAGATTGTTCCACGCATCTACAACTCTGTTCGAAAACCAGTACTTGCCTATGTCCTTTCTAAATCTAAATTTATCCAATTTAAATCCGTTATTTCTCGTTCTTACTTGGTTCGATATCCTCAGTATTTTATTAATATCTCCTTTGTTTATGCCCATCATCCACTTGTACACCTCGATGATATCTCCCTCATTCTACGTCTCTCCAGAGAGTGGAGATTCAACGCTCTAAGTCTATCTTCATACGGGAGATTTCTTATACTGTAAATCATTTTAGTCATTCTTCTTTGTATGTTCTCCAATGAATCTATATCCATCCTGTAGTAAGGAGACCAAAACTGAGCTGCATAATCCAAATGAGGTCTCACTAGTGATGTATAGAGCTGTAAAATAACTTTTGGACTTCTGTTGCTTATACTTCTTGAAATAAATCCTAGTAATCTGTTAGCCTTATTGCGCACACTTAGGCACTGTTGTCTTGGCTTTAGATTTCTGCTTACCATGACTCCCAAGTCTTTTTCACATTCTGTATGATCAAGCTCAACTTCACCTAGTTTATAAATTCGAGGGATATTTTCATTACCAACGACAAGCACCTTACACTTGTCCACATTGAACTTCATCTGCCACTTTTCAGACCAAGACATTAATTTATCCAAATCCTCCTGGAGTTCACTGTTATCCTCCTCAGAATGAATTATACGGCCTATTTTTGTATCATCAGCAAATTTACTCATGTCACTTGCAATTCCTTCATCAAGGTCATTAATGTAAATTATGAACAACAATGGGCCCAAAACTGATCCTTGTGGAACGCCACTAGTGACAAATCCCCATTCAGATTTGACCCCATTAATGGAAACTCTCTGCTTTCTATTGGTAAGCCATGCCTCTATCCATGCTAGAACTTTACCTCCTATACCATGAGCTGCCACCTTTCTTAAGAGTCTCTTGTGAGGTACTCTATCGAAGGCCTTACTGAAATCCAAGTAAACTATATCATATTCTTTATCACTGTCTACTGCCTCAAATGTTTTATTGAAAAACGTCAGTAAATTTGTCAGGCAGGAACGACCTCTCGTAAACCCATGCTGAGATTCATTAATCAAATTATGTTCTTCAAGGTGACTTCTGATAATATCAGCTATAATTGATTCTAATAATTTGCCTACTATAGACGTGAGGCTTATTGGACGGTAATTTGATGGAATGGACTTATCCCCTGATTTGAATATAGGAACTACATTAGCTATCTTCCACATCTCTGGCACAACACCAGTTAGGATGGACGTATTAAACACATTCGTTAATGGCTGACTAAGTTCCATTTTGACACATTCGTTAATGGCTGACTAAGTTCCATTCTTTTCATTATTTTCACATCATCCGCGAATAGAGACACTTCTGAGTCTATCCCGTCCGTCATGTCATTTACATATACCAGGAATAACACTGTGTGTTTCTCTCCTTCCAAACAAGCGCGCATACACACACACACACACACATACACATTGTCTATCTGCAAGTGCCTTTAACAACAAACAACTAACACAAAACATACCAAGAATCTAACGAGGAGAAATGCCTTAGCTAGCCACCTCAATGTGTTATATCAGTACCCATCCCTACCCGAGGAGCAGGTCCTCTTCTCTTCTCTCTTTTTTATATGTGCGGGTTGTGTGTGTATTGTTCCAGTCACGGTATTGTGCCTTTTTTTGTTATATATGATATGAGGTTTGTGGCATTTTACTGGGGAGACTTTCCCTCCATCACAACGAAACGTCTTTTCTGCTAATGTCAATAACATTGTATTGTGTCTTTGTCACAAACGTGTTGACATGTACACCGAGTCTTGGACACTCTTCTGTTGTTCCTACTACTACTATTACAACTATTACTATTACTGCTGTTACAATTACTGCTATTATTAATACTTTTAATACTTCTCCTACTACTACTATTACAACTATTACTATTACTACTATTACAATTACTGCTATTATTATTAGTACTTCTACTACTACTACTACTACCATTACAACAATTACTACTACTACAACTACTACTAATACTATTACTGCTATTATTACTACTACTACTATTACAACTACCACAATTACTATTACTACTACTACTACTACTCCTACTACTACTACTATTTATATCACTACTATTCTATTGCAACTATTATTGTTACTGCTACTGTTACTACTATTACTACTACTACTACTATTACTACTACTACTACTATTACTACCACTACTATTGCAATTATTATTATTACTGCTACTGTTACTACTACTACTACTATTACTGTTACTGTTACTACTACTACTATTACTACTACTACTATTACTACTACTACTATTACTACTACTACTATTACTACTACTACTATTACTACTACTACTATTACTACTACTACTATTACTACTACTACTATTACTACTACTACTATTACTACTATTACAACTACTCTTAGACACTTGGAAATAATCTTCCACTATTATTATTAATATTATTTTCTTACAACTTCGTTTTGGCTCATTTTATTTCGCCAACTTGGCTCTTAGTTGACGAACAGTTGAATGAATTTTCAGCTGCCCGTCCTTAAAGTGATCAATTCTGGTATGAATTTACACACGTCAGATAAGTGGTAATGAACGAGAGTAACAGACCTTATGCTGTACCTTAATCTTAATGGCTCAACGGTACAACGGCAAGGCTGTTAGTGCCAGGGTTACGGGTCGAATCCCTGTCCCTTCTCCTGGTTATTCACGTCTAGGTGTCTTAGTACATATAAACGAGTTGATGCTGAAATATAAGAACTAAGAAGGGTCCCAGAAGCGTGTCGGAACATACAATCAATCTCCTGTGTTCATGTATCCATGTGGATTATTGAGTACTGACAAGTGTGTGTATATTTATATATATTAAGGACTTCATGAGAGGCACCATCAATGAAAATCAGTGTTGAAATTGAAATTAGAAAACTTACCTTCATCGTTAAAAAAAATAATTAGTGCATGACGCAGGGTGTAAACGCCATTCCACTGACAATAGTGAAAAACTAACAAACGCTATAGAACAAGCTTTTATTAGGACTACGTTTCGCTCTGTGTCGACGCTTATATCCAACGGCTGTACGTTTATATCGTGTAGACATCGAGGAGTCGAGCGAAAACCTTAATTCAGCTACTGAGTCGAGGTTTCCATCAGTTGAATGAAGTAGCATACTATTCTGACTGAGAACACAGTCTCCTAGTGGCTCCCAGCATCACTGATTCTTCTCACCCAGGGATGCTGACTCAGGGCATCAAGTGGAAAGCTGTGAGATGTGTTTGGTGGTGCTAGTGGGCCGCAGTATGTTGATATTTTGTTCATTGTAAATCCTAAGTGAGGAAAAAATGGTGAAATTACCAGTCTTGCCTCTTCTCCCTCATCCCCATCCCATCCTCCTCCTCCTCCTCCTCCTGCTCTTTCCCTCTCTATTCGTTATTACGTCCTCGTTCTCTTACCTCCTCTTTCTTAGCTCTCATCTTACAACGTGCTCTACCATCCTAGTTCCTTTTATAATTCTTTCCCTCTTCCTTGCTTCCTCTCTCGCAAGAGTAAAGGAAAAAAAATATTGTAACGTCACCTAGATCACCAATCCATTATTCTTCTCTCCCTTCCTCTCACCTCCCACTTTCCCGTAGCAGAAAAAGACAATAATGTTATAATCCCATTTCCATTTTATTCACGCTCCCTATCTCCCTAGGGCAGTAGGAGCAGCGAAGGCCCCATCCCTGACTTTCCCCTTCCCCCATCCTTCCCGACCCTCCCCATCTTCCCTAGGGTATCGAAACAGACATATCAATCATGGCAAATGTCAGGTATCATAGCTAATGGCCCAGGACAACGCCATGGCCCGTCACCACAGTGGGAACTTGATATGAGAGGTGGGCAGGGTGGGCCCCTACTCCAGTGTGTGTAGGAAGCCTCAACACAACCATCCTGGGAACTCCAACACATAGAAACGCCTCTGAAGGCCACCGCCCACGACTAAGGTAAGAACTTTTGTATTTTAAGATATATATATATATATATATATATATATATATATATATATATATATATTATATAATATATATATATATATATATTATATATATATATATATATATATACTATGAATGTGTGTGTCTGTGTGTGTGTGTGTGTGTGTGTGTGTTGTGTGTGTGTGTGTGTGTGTGTGTGCAAATGCACAAGCAACAAATTCCGATCAATGAAATTATTATGAAGCTTTCTGAAAATATTTTTTTTCATTAACACTTCAATGGCGTGACCTTTATTCAGTTTTCCCTCGACAAACCCCATAAAAAAAAGAACTAATCAAAAAAATATTTAACTAATGATTCCAATTAATTACCAATTTTCTCTTCATCACTGGGGGAAAAAAGGGCAATCATAGAATATTTCCATATACTTTACACTGGGTTAAAAAAAAAGGTGACCATAGAATATTTTCGGTACGTAATTTGAGGGGATCACATAGGAGAGGATCACATAGAGGAGGATCACATAGGAGAGAATCACATAGAGGAGGATCACATAGGAGAGGATCACATAGAGGAGGATCACATAGAGGAGGATCACATATGAGCATCTAAATTATTAGGAACGCCTTCAAGTCTTGAACATGTACTCATTGGAGCGGAGGAGATAGAGATACATGATAATATATACCTGGAAAGTACTTGAGGGCCTGGTCCCAAATCTGCACACTGCCATAACAACATACTGGAGTGAGAGATATGGGAGGAAGTGTAAAATAAACCCAGTGAGGAGCAGGGGTGCGGTGGGGACAATACGGGAGCACTGTATTAACATACGGGGTCCCAGACTATTCAACATCTTACCAGAAGATATCCGAAACACGGCTGGAACCAGTGTAGAAGCCTTCAAAAGGAAACTGGACAAATATCTTCACCAGGTGCCAGATCAACCAGGCTGTGATGGATATGTGGGACAGCGGGCCTCCAGCAGCAACAGCCTGGTTGACCAGGCAAGCACCAGACGAGCCTGGCCCATGGCCGGGCTCAGAGAGTAGATACTCTCGAAACTCTTCAAAGGTATAAAGATACAGAGGATCACATAGAGGAGGATCACATAGAGGAAGATCACATAGGAGAGGATCACATAGAGGAGGATCACATAGGAGAGGATCACATAGGTTCTGCACGAGCTGTGATTATTACATACTTTCTATATGCTGATTGACGAACACATTCCACTCGTTTCTGTTTTTTTCTTTTAAGTTGAATGGTTATTGCTCCCGGGCCCTACTTGGATCGGTTGTGTGTGTGTGCTCACCTAGTTGTGGTTGCAGAGGTCGAGTCATAGCTCTTGGCCCCGCCTCTTCACTCGTCGCTACTAGGTCACTCTTCTTGCTCCATGAGCTTTATCATAACTCTTCTTAAAGCTGTGTATGGATCCTGCCTCCACTACACCACTTTCCAGACTATGATAAAATGTAGGTTTCTAAACTTTACAAATAGGAGACATTTGCAACTGATGAATTAGACACACATGAAACACTTGGGTATCTTTACTGAGGAAACGTTTCGCCACGCATTGGCTTCATCAATCCTATACAATTAATCAACTTGTCGGTTGTCTGAACTATGTATCTTCATATACAACTCCTAGGTAGCTTTATTGAGATGTTTCGCCCAGCGGCGGCTTTATCGATCTTTTGAACTCATGATCCTCGTCTGGCACAGCAGCATCTTGGAATCTCGGTGCAAAGACTGCAAGAGTTTACAACTCAATTGCTAAACCTCAAGCCTCCCTCATAAGCCTGATCTTCCAACAGTGAGCCCCGTCCACCTGTGACCACGTCTACTACTGCTACACTTCTTCTACTGGCTTCGCTACC
This sequence comes from Cherax destructor, assembly GCA_009830355.1. Lineage (NCBI taxonomy): Eukaryota > Metazoa > Arthropoda > Malacostraca > Decapoda > Parastacidae > Cherax > Cherax destructor. The sequence goes on from WNWK01002063.1 coordinate 57,444, forward strand.
ACTGTAACTTCGTCAGGTATCAACATTTTGCGGCCCAGTCCCTGGACCTATTATATACCTCTGTAATATTTTGACTACCCCTCACAAGATGGGTATTGGGTGCGTAATAAAGATATTAAACTGTATTGAATTGGCTCCACCATAAAAGGCTCCAGTCATTATGCTTTAAAGACAAGCCCTTATCATTCACAGATAATTGGATGGTTTGTCCATAGTTAAGACACCACTCAACACTTGAGTATTCTTCCATTACATGAGATCAAACGTGTATTGCAGTTAATATTCTGAAACAAACAGATAACGTTTAAGCTCAGTTTGATTCCACTTGCATGTATTATCGTATCTGACGAAGGTTTATTGTTGATGTTATAGTTGGAGTGTAACATGACGTCCTAGCTGGAAAATGAAATAATATTGAGCGTCTGAATTGGGCGTAGGAATACGAATTCACTCGATTGTAAATGAGAAAACAAAAGCCGAATGAGATGCGCTATTGTTCTGTAAACATAACTGGCGAGAACAAGAGGATAGATCAGGTGAAGAAGTGAGAAAACATTCAGAAAATATGTGTTAGGTAAATGCACACAGATGCAACTAATGTGACATTTTATTGCGGCAATGTTTCGCTCTCCCTGAACTTTGTCAGACTCCTGGAGAGCGAAACGTTGCCACAATAAAATGTCACATCAGTTGCACCTGTAACCACTTACCTATCATTCTGACAGTACTTCTGCCATTATTGCCATTATTAGGGGACGAAAATAAAAAAAACCCATAGGATTACCTGACGTAGCCAGAAATTTTGGGGTATTTTTTTATTTTCAGTTACATTTATCAAATAATGATGCTAGAAAATCGATTTCTGAAGAAGATGAGCATAAGAGATAAAAAGTGAACAATGATAGTTTTGGAAGTGTATTTTTTTAAAAGATAAATTGGATTACTTTAAGTAGGAGCTTGCGTCAGAGAGGAATGCGAGAGGTGAGAGTTTTGTCAGTAGGCAAATGAGAAAGAATATCCAATAAAAAACAGATTAAAAGGGAGAGATATTAGCATTATTGGAATTTAAAGGAGCGTGAGGAAATTTTTTTTCGTATGAAAATTAATAATAATAATAATAATAATAATAATAATAATCTTCGTTTCTACAGGTACATGATACAACTTATACAAACCATAGGTGACATCAGTGACATACTATACAGAAAGCCCCATGTTATGCAGAGCATTTCGGGCAACTTAGGTTGATTTTGTCCCCAGGATGCGACCCACACCAGGTACCTAATTACTGCTAGGTGGACAGGAACAGCAGATGTCTTAAGGAAACACGCCCCAATGTTTCCACCCATACAGGGGATCGAACTACGGACCTCAATGTATGAGCTGAGAGTGCTACCAACAAAGCTCTGTTCTATTATCAACTTCATTGAAAGATACATCAACATGTAACTTAACTAAACCAGTATCACAGTAAGGAAGAATAGGAGGAGTCGGGTTTGGAAGGGATGGATGTGAGGGTGACAGGTGTCTCTGGATGGTAAGACATAGAGGGGTATGGAACAATGTGTAAGCTTATTTCTTGGTATTCTCACGCTAACTGATGGTATTCGTCGCTTCCCTGGCATAGTGCCGACACCATTGAACGCGTAATTCTGTGAAAAAATAAGTATCAGGTTAGTTATCCTGACGAATTTTCCAACAAGAACGTGAGTTCCATTTTCTAGATAAAACTTATCCGTCGCAAAATGCTGTATACAACAACGATTTGTCGTGGTATAACTGGTCCATACATTATTGTGAGAGATTTTTTTATAGTGGGCAGATGTGTGGGCATCAGAATACACTGCGTATGAATGCATTGGAAAACGTACAAAGGAGGATGACAAAGTTGATCCCATGTATCAGAAATCTTCACTATGAGGATAGACTGATGGCCTTGAATCTACACTCTCTAGAAAGGCGTAGAATTAGGGATGATATGATTGAGGTGTATAAATGGAAAACAGGAATTAATAAAGGGGATGTAAATAGCGTGCTGAAAATATCTAGCCTAGACAGGACTCGTAGCAATGGATTTAAGTTGGAAAAATTCAGATTCAGGAAGGATATAGGAAAGCTCTGGTTTGGTAATAGAGTTGTGGATGAGTGGAACAAACTCCCGAGTACCGTTGTAGAAGCTAAGATGTTATATAGTTTTAAAAATAGGTTAGATAAATACATGAGTGGGTGTGGGTGAGTGTGAGTTGGACCTGACTAGCTTGTGCTAATAGGTCAGTTGCCGTGTTTCTTCCTTAGTGAATGTGACCTGCCCTGACTACCTTAAGGCATTGACTTAAGCCGGTGGGTGAATTGGACTTGCCTCGCATCGGCCAGTACGCCTGCTGCAGTGTTCCTTCTTTATAATGTTCTTTTGTGTGTAGCAGGTAACTGATATGACTAGGGAGTAAGTTAAGTACAGACACAGGTTTCAGTACAATGATTCATAAGGAACAACGTTTCGCTCTGTGTATAAGAGACACATATCTTAGGAAATTTGCTGTGGAGACGCTTCGCCCACCATGGGCTTTCCCATGATACAGGTCAGATGATACACAGGCTGTGGGGGAGTATATATGATGGCAGTATCCTGTTTACGTAGAATGTGTCCGCCAAGTATTTTCGAGAATAGGAAACTACCTGTGTTTTGAACGATGGTGGTAGCAACGACAACAGTTGGAAACATCATCTGTGATTCAGGTCTGATTCCTGGATGACACGTATGGCTTTTTGGTATGTTTAGAGATTTCGATCCCCTTCTGGGATCCTCTTCAGCAGATGAAGAGAATCCCAGAAGGGGATCGAAATACACAGACCAATTAATCTTCCGAGTTTCTATCTCAGTGTGTTATTACTGAGCATGACTGTAAGTTGCATGTGATGGTTCGCTCGTATGGCAGGCGTCTTAGTGTTTGTTCATGCTTTGGTTTATGCTGCCAGACGTTTCTCTCACATATACAGTAATTACGTAGTGAGTCGTTGAAGGAAACTGAAATCGATACAATGCTCGATTATGTAGACAAAGTATATTTGCTGAAAGGTGGAAGACAAGATCGTGTGTAAGTTTCGGGCGAAGAAGTCCAGCTTTCTGAATGGTGGGGACCATTGTGAATAATGAACTGGCATCCCAGCTGGCAAGCTTCATGAATGGTGTATAATGTAGACAAGATGAAGAATTAGACACATGTGCTACATCTGGGTATCTTTATTGTAGACGTTTCGCCCTCACATTCTTCAGGACTACGGTGCTCTTCACCAACTCCAAAACTGAGGGACTGATTACCTCGTCGTTTGTATATACTTCTACAGTCTTCCCATTATATCCTTGAATTTGTATTGATAAAGCCACTGGAGGGCGAAACATCTACAAGTAAAGTTTCCCAGATGTTGCACATGTGTCTGATTCGTCAAGCTTCAACATTTTGAGGTTGATATTCTTGAGTTTGTTATGGAGATCACCAGAATGTTTGGGGTGAGCGTGACTGACTGGACTCTTGAGTTTCAACAAATCCTATCCAAAATTCCTGCCAGTCTATAAGGTACACTCTTACTACCCGAGGAGACAGATCTGAATGGAACCCCCTGGTTTTTAGGTTTTGGGTATAAACATGGGGGTAAGCCTCCGGTTAAAGGGGAGTAGTTGAAAGGGTTTCTAACCCAATTTTAAGAATTTAAGGAACTGTCTGGGAGAAAAATCCTGGTCTATCTATTTTGTTGTTTTAGCGCATCTCATATGTCTCTGTCATGTAATTGATCACCCATTTTAAAGTCACTATTGTCACTAACTATGACGAAATATATTTAACGAAGCTTTGATTAAATAAAATCAAAATTTTAACATCACCAGAAGTGATTATAAAAATTTGGACAGAAAAAAAATCCCGGGCCTCAATCTTAAATGGAAATTTCAATTCTAAGGGGCTAGATATTAATCCAAATACATGTCCCGATTGCATCTCATTCAGAGATCTTTGAAACAATGAGTGGAAGAAGGAGTAACCAATGATAACTCAAGACAACAAGAAACCTCCACTCAGCTATGAATTGTCATCGCAAACTCCAGGCTGAGGGACTGATTACCTCAGACTACTCCTCCTCTTCTACCGTTCTTCTCCGTATTGGACTGAAGAAGCCACTGACTGGCGAAACGTTTCCTCAATAAAGATTCCCAAATGTTGCACAAGTGTCTCAGTCTTCACCTTTTCTAAACCATTTACATTAAATCTAAAGTATAAGCATCATAGGAGTTATTAAAGTTTTGCAATGAATCTTCGAGTCACGAGTAAAATCCTTGCATAATGCTTTATAATTATTCCAGTCAGAATGGCGGGTCGTTATTCCTTATATACACAACAAAGCCTGTGGTCTCGGAAACCCATTTTAAAAGTATATTTGTGTTGCCTTCATTTTTCTTGCTCGTAGTGGCCCTTGCTAAGAACAATTACCGCTTAGGGTGTTTAGTGAGGGACTGGTTGTAATTAAAGCAATTAATTTTCTACACATTCTAGCAGAACGTCCCACAAAACTATTTTATTTTTTCTCTGGCTTGATTTTTGGTTTAATAAGACAAGTGCTTTTATTCAGCTATTGTTTGGATGACGTCATATTCGCTCCTTAGCATCCTCTTAATTGAGATGTATTTAAGGAATCTGTCTTACCCTCCTCTTTCTTGACGTCAGGACTTAAATGACCCTTGAGACTATAACTCTCTAAAATCCTTGGATACTACTGTATCCAGGTATTCCAGATCAGGGATACCTGATAGCAATATAATTCACAAGACTAGTGATTGTTAAGTCTAACTTCTTGGCTGCTTACTTTGGGCAGTAGAATGGTAGCGTAGGTGCAGAGATACGGCCGATGACTAGACTCAGTTTATTAATGGCAAGGTGTAGGAATACACGGGGACAGAGTGCGAGGGGACCGGGAGCCAGTTCGTAGGGGAGATGCTGCTTCAGTGAGGTAGGCCGTGTAAATGAGAGAGAAGCATGGCTGACCAGCCCGACCTTGATAGGCCTATAGAGGGCAGCACCATAGTGCCGCGCAGTTTGAAACAGCCTCTGGGTAGGCTGTTTACATGATACCTCCCTCGATCATACTACACCACATATTCCAGATCAAGGATACCTGATAGCATTATAGTACACTAGACCAGGGATATCTCCCTTGATAGTGCTACACCAGTTATACTATATCAGGGATACCTGATAGCATTATAGTACACTAGACCAGGGATACCTCCTTTGATAGTGCTACATCAGGTACACTAGATCAGGGATACCTGATAGCATTATAGTACAGTAGACCAGGGATACCTCCCTTGATAGTGCTACACCAAGTATACTAGATCAGGGATACCTGATAGCATTATAGTACACTAGACCAGGGATACCTCCTTTGATAGTGCTACATCAGGTACACTAGATCAGGGATACCTGATATCATTATAATTCACTAGACTAGGGATACCTCCCTCGATCTCTTTAAACATGATCTAAGCGTAATGCAGTTTCACACTCCTTCGATCCTGCAGCTGAGCTAATATCAAAACTAATGCTTGCAGACGGGGGGATCAAAGGACTTATACTTCCCTGTAATTACGTGGGTGACTCCCTTGGACAGGTGAACATGCTAGTGAGGTGAACTGAAGCCAAGTTGTATATTATTAACATACTCTCGTTAACTGACGTCGGGAATTCGTAAATAATTTAAAATAGATGAAATGAGTCGAATTCGTTAATTTCGTGACTAAGGAAAGCAATTAATAATGATTTGGTTTGTACAATGATGAAGGCACATGTGCAACACCTGGGTATCTTCGTTGTCGAAAGATTTCGGCTGTGTTGTAGGCTTCTTCAGTCCTGTAAAGTAGTGGAGACAGTGGAAGAAGTCGAGAGGTAATTCTAAGGTGTTCAGTCCTCAGCCTTGGTGGTAAGTGTTCAGTGTCTTTGCCTAATAGACTGAACACCTTCAGCCATGACTAAGATATTGATCGTCTTATATAAAGGCTAAAAGATTAATCATCTTCTATCAAGGTTAAGAGACTGATCACCTTCTATCAAGAATAATAGATATATCAACTTCAATCATTTTAAGGGACTGATTACCTTCCATCAAGGCTAAATATAAAAATCACTTCAGAATTCGACTGAAAAAAATCACAAAAGAAATCTTAATTATCTGGTAAACCAGCAGCACTTTTGTGTCAGTGTGACTTTATAAATGGTCCAAGTCGGACCGAAGTGTCGTCGTAACCTCCTCTTATGTGCGGGTTATTTGTGTATTCTTATCGGTTCCGTAGCAGTTATTCTTGACTGTTTCTTCTCTGGTTAGTCTAGACTTGATTTGCGTAGTGATAGTATTGTTTTCCTTCCGTATAATATATATATATATATATATATATATATATATATATATATATATATATATATATATATATATATATATATTATATATATATATATATATATATATATATATATATATATATATATATATATATATACTATATATACAAACACTGATCTCTGGCCGACGGAGACTCGACCCTACGAACCTTGTGACAGGAACGCAGTGCTTTACCGACCGTACCACACTGGACAATACCTTGGCATCCAGCTAACGCTAGACGTTGATCCAAGGACACAAGCTTTCAGGCAGGTGGCGCTTACAGCTTTTCATCTCATCCCCTGCATGCATCGACACAACTAGGTTCGTAGGGTCGAGTCTCCGTCGGCCAGAGATCAGTGTTTGTGAATATTTCGCCTGCTCTTGCGAATTCCTAGCATATATATATATATATATATATATATATATATATATATATATATATATATATATATACATATACAGTGGTACCTCGGTATACGACCTTAATTAATTCCAGAAGGCTGTTCAAGTGCCGAACTCTTCGAGTACCGAACGAATTTGTTCCCATAAGGACTAATGTGAAGTAGATTAATCCGTTTCAGACCCCCAAAAATATTCTTACAAAAATACACTTACATAATTGTTCGAGTTGGGAGCTGTACGAAATCAGGTATATATATATATATATATATATATATATATATATATATATATATATATATATATATATATATATATATATATATATATATATATATATATATATATATATATATATATATATATATATATATATATATATATATATATATATATATATGTCTGAGGTTAATGTGTGGTGTGAATATAATGCAGAGAATTCGGAGTTTGGAAATTGGAGGAGGTGCGGATTACCAAAACTATTATCCAGAGAGCTGAGGAGGGGTTGTTGAGGTGGTTCGGACATGTAGAGAAATGGAACGAGACAGAATGACTTGATAGTGTATAAATCTGTAGTGGAGGGAAGGCGGGGTAGGGGTCGGCCTAGGAAAGGTTGGAGGAGGGGGTAAAGGAGGTTTTGTGTGAGAGGGGCTTGACTTCCAGCAAGCATGTGTGAGCGTATTTGATAGGCGTGAATGGAGACAAATGGTTTCTAGTACTTGACGTGCTGTTGGAGTGTGAGCAAAGTAACATTTATGAAGGATTCAGGAAAACGGCAGGCCGGACTTGAGTCCTGGAGATGGGAAGTACAGTGTCTGCACTCTGAAGGAGGGGTGTTAATGTTGCAGTTTTATAACTGTAGTTAAAGCACCCTCTGGCAAGACAGTGATAGAGTGAATGATGATGAAAGTTTTTCTTTTCAGGCCACCCTGCCTTGGTGGGAATCGGCTGATGTGTTAATAAATAAATAATATATATATATATATATATATATATATATATATATATATATATATATATATATATATATATATATATATATTATATATATATATATATATATATATATATATATATATATATATATATATATATATATATATATATATATATCTGTACTCAGAGACTATATTGTATACCATATACAAAGCTAGTCTCCGATATACCGGTATTTTGCGAGAATATACGATACAGTGGCATTTAGCATGAATATACGATATGAGGAGAATATATGATATGCTGGTATGCATATAATTAAGGAATACAGAGTGGCAGTCAGGAATCTCACGCCATGTTGAACACAGCTCCATCCTAGTGCAAATTAGCGCGTCACAATCATCTACGTTTGAATGTGGGCGAGTGTTGGCTCCTTCCTCACGCCCACCTACTGCGTTATTACGACCACCTGATGGTCTATCACGCCCACCTGCTGCGTTAACACGACCATTTGCTGCGTTATCACGACCACCTACTGCGTTATCACGACCTCCTGCTGCGTTATCATGCCCACCTGCTGCGTTATCACGACCTCCTGCTGCGTTATCATGCCCACCTGCTGTGTTATCACGCCCACCTGCTGTGTTATCACGACCTCCTTCTGCGTTATCACGACCACCTGCTGCGTCATCACGACCACCTGCTGCGTCATCACGATCACCTGATGGTCGATCAAACCCACCTGCTGCGTTATCACGACCACCTGCTAGTTTATCATGACCATCTGATGGTCGATCACCCCCACCTCCTGCGTTATGCAGGACCTCCTGTTGGTTTATCACGACCACCTGCTGCGTTATCACGACCACCTGCTGCGTTATTACGACCACCTGCTGCGTTATTACGACCCTCTCCAGTCACTGCTGTTTCGCAGTGGCACGCCCCTATAAAATGTGCATGTATATATATATATATATATATATATATATATATATATATATATATATATATATATATATATATATATATATATGTTATAAGTAGGAAACTCCATATAACAAAAATTGACGTAAGTCTTAACAAATACTGTTTATAAACATAGCATAGGGAGTAACAGATGGATGAGGGAGTGTAATATTGATACATGCTGTTAACATGTTATCATACACCTACGTTAACATGTTATCATCCGTCTAATTGGTTATGACGTTATCATCCACCTTCTTGATTAACAGGTTAAAAATTATACGTCAAATAGAATACAAATCATGTGACCAAATTTTGGGAATATTATACAAACAAAGAGTTTTTTGAGTAGTGATAAATATAAGCATATGACAATTTTATATTGGTTAAATTTTAAGAAATTCGTATGTTATACTGGCTTAGTGTTTAATAGCAATGAAATTCAGGGTGTTTCAAAATGATGGGCCCATTTTCAAAGCAGTACTTCTTTGAAATTGGGTCCATCGTTTTTAAACAACCTGTATATTAGGTTAAAATTGGAATACACAATTTCTGCATTAGTGTCACATTGAAGAAAAAAAAAACAAGAGCTTATGAATCCTTAAGATGAAAAATAAAGACCTAAAATGTTGGCTGAGGAGCTATGATAACAACATGCAAAATACAGAAGGATATGAATGAATGACGTTGTATTAGTGCCTTCAACGAGGATAAGAGGCAACAGAAATTAAAAAAAAATGATGCCGAGGGAATACTGAGGATTTTTTCTTTGCAAATAGTGGTAGACGAATGGAATAAATTGAAAGATGAGGTAGCAAATGTTAAAACCATTGGATATTTATTTTATATGGCAATGAAGAACAAGGTACACAACAAGCATGAGTTTGCTTCTGTAGCTGAAGAGTAGTAGTCACACACACACACACACACAGGAGCTGAGACTCGACCCCTGCAACCACAATTAGGTGAGTACACACACACACACACACACCTGCCCACCTAAATTATTGACAATAGGTATAGAGAGGCTAATCCTTCTTATATCCAATACTCTGCAGATTGACTCGGCCAATACGATCATTATTCTCTTACTGTAAATACTCTAATTCACTAATAATATTATAATTCTCTATATAATTGATTTACCATCATCACTAATTCACTAGAAATTCTAGGAAAAGGCAAATGATAGGATGACTAGCAAGGTGACAGATGTTGCAAATGGAATATGGAACAGGAGGTGGGTTACTTAAAGTAGAAAAGAGCATTAAAGGGATGAATGATTCTCAGGAGAGTGTATACAGGAGACAGGGGAATGAGACGTTACTTCCCAGGAAAAGTCTTAGACAGAGATGAATGACGTTACCATGGATGTTTAGCAAATTGGTAGACAGGACTGTAAATGATGTGAACCTTAGGGTGTTAAGGCTGTATGATTTTAGTGGGTTTAACGCTTCTTTTTGATGATGATGATGATAATAATAATAATAATAATAATAATAATAATAATTAATTATTATTATTATTATTATTATTATTATTATTATTATTATTATTAGTGTTGGGGAGAGGTATGTGATTGGGGGAAAATCTGAATTGAAACTGCGAAGACTGACAGAGGATTTGGGAAGGGGAATGTAAATGAAGGAAATTAAAAGTGAGCATATAAATAACGAGAGTAACACAAAAAATCTTTGTAATGAAAAACTGTATTTCAGAATGAAGGGAAGGAACACATAATAAGCTAATAATTTTAGACGATTGGGAGAGGACATATTGCCAACTGCCTATACGAGAAAATGAGAGAAGAAAACAAGGCAAAAACAAGGGAATACATCAGAGTACAATGCTACGCCAAAGGACACATGTACAACTAATGTGACATTTTACTGTGATAAAGCTCCTGGAGAGCGAAACGTTGCCACAATGAAATGACACATTAATTGCACATGTATCATTTAACATACAGTCGGTAATTCTTTTTTTATTACCAGAGTATAGTGGTACACTGTTATATTAGGCACGACCTTCATATATTACAGCCAGGAGGAGGCTGGAGGCAGCTTAGATGACCAGCAATGTGTGTAGAGCTTAGAAATTAGAAAGTTTAGGGTTATAAATGTAATTTAGAAAGTCTCGAGAGCTAACACTATGACATATTAGAAAACGGTTCTGTCCTTGGACCTTGATCACTTCTCAAGGTCCCAGGAACGAAAGGTTTTTTAATAAATATGTCCTAGTGTTTGCTTGTCCTTTTAAACCAATTTGTCGGTATCTGTTTATGAAGTAATATCGGGAAATGTAAATCAGAAGGCTGAGAACCGTGAAAGTGCTAAGGATGTTTGGACATGTAAACAGACTGGATCGGAAGGGAGTACAAGAAGTTTTGTATGGAAATACAAACTTGGATAGCAGAAAACCCTTTTAAAACAACGTTTCGCTCAAGGTTGGTGTTTATCGGGTTTGTATAATTTTTAAAGATTCTCTGCTTCCAGTGTGGTTATTTAAATTTGTCGGCTTTCGACATTGTCTGCCTAGATGGTTTTGAGTGCTGGGGTTTGAGCATCTAGCAGGCTTGTGTGAGCTTCATGGAATCGGAGTTAGCGGAGACTAGTGATTTTTCAGGGAATGACGTGCTGTTGGAGTGAGAGGAATTGACATTTACGGAAGGATTTAGGAAAACCAGCTATCCAGACTCGAGTCCTGGAGGTGAAAAGTACAGTACCTGCAAAATGAGGTGACTGTTGGGATGACGCCGTTCAGAGGGTCATTTGAGCTGTGACTGCACACTTCTGGCAAGATAACTATTGAATGAATGATGGTGAATGTATTTTTTTTGTGGAAGATGGCCTATATGTTAAAAAAAATACTTACCTATTCAGATTGTGATTCACCATTTTCCAAAATAATTTATAAAAAAAATCAACCTATTTGTTTAATGTGATTCTGGTGATAGTGGGATTTTACTGATAGCAAATGAGGAAGAAGAAAGTGAAGGACATCCAGATAATGGGTGAAAGCGAGGGATTTAGTGGTTAATGAAGAAAATAAATGAGGAATTAAACAGAGGAGAGAGAGAGAGAGAGAGAGAGAGAGAGAGAGAGAGAGAGAGAGAGTTTGTCAGCACAGTATATATATATATATATATATATATATATATATATATATATATATATATATATATATATATATATATATATATTAAGAAAGCTTTCTACTCTTACAAGAGGCATACCAGCAGACAAATGAGATGTGACTTGCATGGGTGAAGGATTAACAACGACCCAGCCAACGACCTTGTCTAGACGGGGCCTGGCGTTAAGGGAAGAGGATGGAGGGAAGAGGAGAGAGGGAAGCGGAGGGAGGGAAGCGGAAGTGTGGTGAAGAGAGGGAAAGATTATCTTAGGTAGAAGCGGAAATGTGAGGGAGGGAAAGAGGGTTTGGAGGGTAGGGGTTGTAGATGGGAGGGGTAGTGGGAGGGAAGGAGAGGTAAGGGAAGCTTGGAAACTGAAGGGAGGGAAAACCAAGAGACGAGGGGAAAGGATTAGAGGGAAGGAGTAATATTGAGGGAGAGAGTGGGAGAGAATGTGATGGATAGGAAGAAGAATGGCAAAGAGAAGCTTGTTGTTAGTGTCTGTGCACCAAGGTGTTTATCACGTTAGTAGTGCACCAGTCTGTCTATCACGTCAAACCTGATATTGGGTCCACAATAGGGCGAAACATCGCGTCCATCCCATTTCTGGGTTGGTTGTGCACCATTCGTGAATGTGCACATAAAATACTACTATAATTTACATTGATCGCCTGCGGATTTAGCACTCCTCCATGCATGTAACAAAAATAATGATAATAATGAAAATAATAGTAATAGTAATGATAATGTGAATAATAATGATAATAATAAAATAATATTAATAATAATAATAATAATAATAATAATAATAATAATAATAATAAACTAGGCAGGCCTTAGACCTAATTAAATTTATACCTGTCTTGTACTTATCTAGCAGCTCCTGTCTCCTGCCCTTCCCAATATCATTTCCACCAGCACTGAGGCAGATAATGGGATTGTTCCCATTACCTGACATAATATTATCCAACCTGTTAAGTATGTCACTAACACCAGCTCCTGGGAAACACACTCTCTGTCTCACCTTCCTATCTCTGTTACAGAAAGCACGGTCAATATATCTTACCTGTGAATCACCGACCACATGCTTATTCCTGCCTTTATTAGCAGAGGAGTTAGTGGTTATGTGGTATCTTTATCCTCACTAACTATTGAAGTACATTCGTCCTAGAGAACACAGAAGAGATTTCCTACCTTCAAATCTGTTCTTTTAACCTTCCTCACTTTGATGTGAGGAAGGTTAACACTGAACGTAGCAAAACACATAAAACATAGCAGAACACACAACATAGGAGAACAAAAAACATAGAACACAGAACCTAGCAAAACACACAGAATGGCATAAAATAAAAGATCTGTCAATTTCACTGACTTATTGCATGCAAAAAAAAAGTTTTTAACCAATTTACAGAAAACAAAAAGTACAAAATTATCCAATTATCTAAGCCACTGATATATATATATATATATATATATATATATATATATATATATATATATATATATATATATATATATTACACAATACTAGTGAGAGTCAACTTCTGTTTTGGGTAATTAAAATACTTTGTTTAACGTGTTCATTAATTATTTTTTACCTTGACCAAGCCTCCGTAATTAATGACTAGGATTTTTTTCAGAGTAGTAGCGAGGAGTGAAGTACACAATTTTTATTTTCAGTGCGATTTGCTGAATGGCAAATATGTTGAGGCAGTGTGTTGTGAGTGAAATTGTTTAGTATTATAAGGGTGATTCTCGTTCGATTTTTTTTCCGAGTGATTATCTTTCTTTTGTCAGTGTAAAATAGTTAGCTCCATATGTTTTTCAATATTTGACCCATTCTCTCTCTCTCTCTCTCTGTGTGTGTGTGTACACACACACACACACACACACACTGTACAAACATTTAAAAAAGTGATAAAGATCCCTGACATTACATACAGGACTTGAATGCTCGAATTTATGAAATGACAAAAAAAAAAAAAAAAAAAAGAGACCAAATAAAAGCGAACTGAAAATATCAGTATTGTTACTGAATCCCCATGTACTATATTTGTGTAGTATATCGTAGTTAGTATTAGCTATGTTATACTATATATGATCCCTGCTCAGCTAGACCCAGCGGCTAGCTGTGACGTCATGGCCCTGGGCATGTGAGCTCTGGTCCCTGGCATCTTTCTTTGTCCATAGCCACAGAAGCGAGTAGGTAGGCTGGGCAATCTTCCCCTCACAGACTCTGTCAATATATAGTTACCAGCCGCCTTGTGTGTTTCACTACGACCTTCATTATCTCCAGAATAACCACGCAACAAATGGTGACAGCGGTGAGTCCGTAATTCTGACGATTATGGTGATAAAAGGAGATAAACTCTACCAAGCTGGCAGACATCTTGTGTGACCGCTCGTTAGGCCTAGAGAGGCGATGATGCTGCCTGGTCAGTTTTGTGCCTTATCTCTTATTTGCTAACCTTCGAGGAGTAGATCCGGGTTTTGCAAATTAAGCCAAGCCAGATAAGCCAGCCTAGCCTGACTAGCCAGCTTCCCACCCTGCTGTGTTCATAGTTACAAGACTTCAAGCCATCCTAGCCTGTGTGAAAGGCTTAAGCCAGCAAGCCAAGCCAGCTGAGTGCGAGAAGTAAGTCAAGCAAGCCACCTTGAGTTCCTGCCTTCACCATCGCTTTGTGCTCCCAGTTCATAGCTGTTCTGAGTGCTAATACCAACCTTGTGGTATTTTGTGGGTTTTTAAGCCAGCCAGCTTAAATTCAAGTGCCTAGTGGTGTTGAGGTGCCAGACAGTTGCTCTGTGGGATGCCGTCACCCCGACCCGCCAAGCTACATATTCCACCCTTATACCAGGTTCTATCATCACTTTTATTGGCTAGAAATCGGGTCAAGATTCATGAAAGTTCCTTCGTACATGTACGCCAACGATGCAAAGCCTAAATTTGTAGTCCACCGAGAAAGCACAGATTTCTTCAAGATTCTACATGATTTATGGTGTGGGAAGACAACAGCCCAGACCTCACTCACTTAGAGACATTTGCAAATGTTTGAGACATTTTCTCAGTCGATAGTGAACTTGTATCATTCAGAGACTTGTGATTTAACTGCAGACTCAGTGTTAATTTAGATTCTCTGCTTGCAATATTATTTTTTCTAGTGTTATCTTGTTTATTTTTTGTGTCTCATTTTATATAAATATTGTGTTGTGTTCTTGTCTTCACCTGAAGTAAGTACTATTTCCTCAGTGTTGTGTGCAGTATTGTGCTCAATTTAAGCCAGTCACTTCTTGTGACATATTTTCTTCATTATCTCGTATTCCCTTATTATTGTGTGCTCTGCTTAATTTCATTATAGTGTACAGTTCATTTTCATTACATTTTCATTGTAATTTCCTGCTAATTTTGTGTTAATGCATTCAGTGTTTCTTTCTCCAGAGTCCTCAATCATCATTTTAGCCTTGTATATGATATTGTTTTGTGTGATTATTTTATATATGCAGTGATTAATGTGTTTAAACCTTGCAGACTAGTGTCTTTAGTTCAAGAACATTTTGTGCACTATAAGTTCTATATATGTACTTGTAAGTGCTCCATTGATGTTCCTTGTGTTCCTGATATAAGTGTTACCTTCCTTCAGTTCTGTATATTAGCATTTTTGTCCAAATTCTTGATTTTGGTTTGAAGTTCACTCATAGTTTGACTAATTAAAGTAAGTGTTCTTGTTCTTATTGAATTGCTTTGAGTACTTGTTTCGCCTACTTGAAATTGAACTAGTTAATTCTTGATATTTTTATTCTTCTTCTGAGCTACATTTTCCCATTGCAATTTTTTTTTATTGATCAATTGTTTATTTCTGCAACTGACTTTTTGTGCTTTCATAAATTTCCATCTTATTTTGTTTAATTGTTTATTTTTCAAGAGTGATAAATCATAACTCAGAGCAATATTCTCAGTGATCCCAATATGGCCATTTCTGTTCTCAGTGCTTAATATTTTAATTGTGTTCCATTTTTAGAAAAAAAAAATTCCCAGTTTATTTTATTTGCATAAAAATGATTGATTCTGTTTATTATTTTTGCATTGATTTATTGTTTTTCTATTAAACTTCTTTGTTGAATTGAAAGTAAAGACAACTCACCTTGCTATTAATTCAAATTAAAGTAAGATTTTCCTTGAATATTAAAGTGTTACCTTATCTTGCCAAGTAAATTTAAGTAAGTTTTCCTTTCTCTACAGTGTGTCTTGTACATTCTCATTACTTATGCATATTAGTTAAGCATCTTTAATCCCATTTAAGCTATATTGTGTCCTATATTTTCTCTTATTATTCTTGCTTTTTGAATTCTCGTGTAAATTCTCTGCAATAATGTCTCAAGTAACTTCAGGCCATAACTTAGTGAATTCTGCCAGTCAAAGCAATAATAAATCAGTACAAAATCCTTAGTCCCTTACTGACTGACAGACCAACCCAGACCCCGAGACATCACAGCTTCGCTCATGACCCTTTTGATGCGTTGCCTCTATTCAATGGAAATCCGGATAATCTTGAAGCTGGTTTACTGCCCTTCGTTCTAGAGTGAATGCCTTAGTGGAAGGTCCTCCATCAGAGGAAAGTATCATCAGAATTGGGAAAGAAAGTCTTGCTAGATCACCAGCTGCCATGAATGATTCTAACCTGCTTCAAATGAGTGACTTTGAGGATCTCACTATGTGGGCAGAGTAGGAGAATTTGATACGTTCTTATCTTAAACCAAAGAGTGTCTGACCTGTATATTGTCCTTAGGGAACTAGTGTACGCAACACCTTGTCCTTATTCATTACAGCAGTCCAATCCTCAGACTTCATACCTGATGAGAATAAAGGAGCTACTACATCGTTTGCAAAATTAGCAGCTTTTGGAGCTATCAAACAGTTAATGCCGCCTGCTTCCTTGTATGCTTATAACTCCAACCCTCTGTCTAAATGGCACCGCTCACAGCTCTTTTGCACTTGCGTGATTTGTGTCCCGCAGGCACCTTAAGGAAATACAAATTCAAAGCATTTTCTACTGTGTTTCTTTCCTCCAAGCTCCCTTTTACACTCAGGATAACAGGCCATTGAACCTGAGGTTGTAATACCCTTACCGCAGGTCTTCATCATCTAATATGAATCATCCAGTATCGCCCCTTGTTTGAGCAACAGCGAAAAGTCCCGATAGACATCAATTACATCAGTCGTCCAAGGCTAGTGTAACAAGTCGTTATCCTCATAGTGCTCACAGTGATTACAGTAACCATAGCAGGAGAATATGCTATAACTGTGGCTACAGAGGCCATATTGCAGTCAATTGTCCAGATAGTAACCCTAAGAAGCGTCGTACTGATGGGGAATTCCTGTCAAAATTGCCTTATTGTACATATCATAGAATACATGGACATGATACATCTGAGTGTGGTGCACTGTACAATAGTAGATATTCTAGATCCTTCCCAGGTCGCTACTACCACAGTAACAGACGCGGAAACAGAGGTCGTGCATCCAAGATTCATCACAGCCAGTCCCAGGCGCGTCCACCTTGGGGGAAAGTCGAGCCTGAGCCTCAACTCCCCGTGGTGACAATTGGAGATAACGAGTACTTAATCCCTGTTCAGAATTCCTTCAAGGTTCTGTGTGATCTCAAGGAAGAGAATCTTGATGATGTCGCTTCTGTAGTCGATGACGATAATTTCGGGGATGATGTGGAAAGTATGTTTACTGATGACGAACTTCCTTCTTGTCTGCACATTAATTCCAATACTAAGATAGGTCCCTTAGTTCAAGCATCTGTACGTGGCATGCCATTTCACGTCTTCTTGGACTCCGGTGCACAAGTGAATATTGTCAGGTCTAGTTTGGTCAGGCTCGACCGTACGTGTTCAAGGAAAGACTTCCCTTACCTTCTCCATCCAGGGCCAAGATTTTACTGCTTCCTTCCTTCTTGACCAGATTAGTTTCCATGGCAATCTCTTCCTGGGATTCGCGTCTATGAGAGATTTGCGAATCGTGCTTGATCCCTATAGATGGCATGCCCAGATAGACGATTTAATTGTGCCATTTTGGGGTTATCAGCTTGGTTCTGACATCTGCCAAACCACCACAGAATATGAAGTGAGGATTAAGTCCTTACAAGCCGATGCCTTTTCTAGTAGCGTTACCAAGCGGTGAGGCACTGGAAATCCTGTCACTCTTGTCTGTGTTCCACCCACAGCTCCAGATATGCAAAATAGTGTTCAGTTGCCTAAAGAGTCAGAGGAACCTGAGACTATCTTGAGTGCTGAGCCTATCCTTGCAATGCCTGCTAGTTCGAGTTGTAGTTTCTCCACAGGGGACGCCTTGTCAGAAAACGACCACTTGAAACTAGTAATGTCATCTCTAGTTGACGTCACTTGTCGTTTGCAGAAAGACGTTTCTGTCGCAGCTAGTGCCCTCACTCGAGTGTCTGTTGTTGTCGCTCATGTTCCAGACGGTGATACCATCTTAGTTGACAGTGATTCCTGTAAAGTAAAGGGTTTGTTTGTCGAGCCATCCTTATATGTTGTACAGAGCCATCCTTATATGTTGTACAGAGCCATCTTTATATGTTGTACAGAGCCATCCTTATATGTTGTACATAACGAATACCCATATTGTAGACCTTGTTCATTTCCCTCACCCTGTGCATGCAGAAGAGTTGCCACCTGATCAGTGGGTCAGTGCTATTTCAGCCAGGGAGAGTTCATCCAATCTGCTGGATCAGTCTACTCCACCAGTTGAGGAGAAAAACTTAGCTCCTACTGACTTCCCAGACGAGGTCAAGCGCTTGTTGAATCTGTTGAACAAACATCATAAAGCCATTGCCTTACCAGGTGAGAAGATGAATATAAGGAACCTATTGTCCCATCGTATTCCGCTTGAACCTGGTACCAGACCTATTTATATACCTGCGTACAGAATGCCGCATTCATAAGTAGCTGTCGCAGAAGAATTGATCAATCAGATGCTTGATGGTGTCATCACACCAAGTAATTCACCCTGGAATGCACCCTTAATTCTAGTACTTAAGAAGGACGGTACGTGGTGTCCAGTGATAGACTTCAGGAAGCTAAATGCAAAAACTATCCCATATCACTTCCCACTTCCTGTACTAGGTGATCTCTTGCTTAATATCGGAGATAACAAAGTCTTTTCAACCCTAGATTTGTTACTAGGGTTTTCGCAAGTCCCTCTTCTCGAGAACAGTCAAGAGCTAACCGCATTATCCACTCCAACAGGTCATTATCACTTCCTCCGTATGGCCTTCAGTTTACGCTCATTGTCTATCACATTCTCGAGGCTCATGACCAATATCTTTAGAGACCTCATAGGCAACGCACTTATGGTGTACCTAGATGATGTAATCGTCATGTCCGAGGATGTGGACAAGCATTTAGAGAGGCTAGACATGGTACTGAGTAAGCTTGAAGAAGCTAATTTGAAGATCAAACTAAGTGCCAATTTTTCAGAGCAGAAATCAAGTTTCTTGGTCATGTAGTCACTCCTAGAGGGGTTACGACTGACCAGAGTAAAGTAACTGCTGTACTAAATTTTCCATCTCCCAAAACTGCTGATGCCGTAAGATCCTTTGTGGGCTTAGCAGGTTTTTATAGATCTTTCATTACTAATTTTTCCTCAATAGCAGCTCCTCTAACTGAGTTGCTTAAGAAGGATGCTCCATTTGTTTGGACCTTCCGCCAAGAAAAAGCATTCCAAACACTTAAAAAAAAGTTAACATCTGCTTCAATTTTGAAATTCCCTGATTTTTCAAAGCCTTTCTACCTAACCACTGATGCTAGTTCAATCGGCGTAGGTGCCATCCTTGCTCAGAAGACCGATAGTAAATACAACACAGTTGCATTTGCTAGCCGTGTCCTCACAAAGGCTGAGAGAAATTATACAGTAACTGAATAAGAAGCCTTAGCCATAGTGTGGTCTTTAAAGCACTTCTGAGACATCATATATCGGTACTCTATTCATGACTTGACAGATCATGCTCCTCTGATTCCCTTATTCCAGAACAAACAACCTATTGGAAGATTAGCCAGGTGGTCCTTGACCACCCAAGAGTTCGATCCTACCTTTGAACACTTGCCTGACAGATTAAACGTAGTCGCAGATGCTCAATCGCGACACATAAGTGTAGTAACCACTGATCCTCCATTC
>WNWK01002063.1:82500-95000 GCA_009830355.1 Cherax destructor
CAGCATTACCTCGACCTCTATTATCTCCACTTCTTGTTCCTCTCTTCCTCCCGCCTCTGTCCTCCTCTCGTACATATACTTGCTCCCTTTCCTTCGTGGGTCAGTGTGACCAGTTAATGGTACAAGTCGGACCGAAACGTCTTCATATGTGTTTCCCCTGTGTGCGGGTTATTTATGTAGTGTGTAATTTAGGTTAGAAGTTAGTTTACGTAAAGTTACCTCAAGTTAGGTTACGTCATATGTGATTAGTTTAAGATATGTTACGATAATTTAGTATATTCTTATATAAGCTGTGATAAATTAGGTAAGATATTACGTTAACATATATTAACCACTCTTAAGAACAATTAACCGAGACCCATGTGTCGTAACTAAGCCGAAAGTGGCGAAAAATTACGTAACATTACATGAGCTGGTTAATAATCACATTGAATCATTCACTCTGAGCTGGTTAATATTCACCTTGAATCATTCACTCTGAGCTGGTTAATATTCACCTTGAATCATTCACTCTGAGCTGGTTAATATTCACCTTGAATCATTCACTCTGAGCTGGTTAATATTTACCTTGAATCATTCACTCTGAACTGGTTAATATTCATTCTTGTCATATAGGGGGTAATGAACGGATGGATAATATAAGAGAATAAGGGAGTAAATGGAGGGAGTACGCAGGAGAGGTGAGTCGAGGTAATGTGAGGTCACTGGTGATCACCTCTCATTACCTCTACACTACTCACCCTCTCAGTACTTAAAATAAAATAATAAAATACAATATAAGAATGGAGAATAATAAGAATATAACAGGGGCAGTGAATATTACTAATCCACTCAAACGCAGTTGGTTATTAAGTTCTTGTACAATAATATATTTGGGAACAGGAGAACACTATTGGGTTTATAAAACTGGGGATTGTACATAAGCAGGGAGACAGAGAATACAATTTAACTGACGAAACAGAATATAACTTACAATGTAGTTCAGAGGACAGCTCACCACAGGAACTCAGTCACACACTAGCCACAGGTCCCAAGACCTACACAGTATGAGCACTGCTCCAAGCCAGTACTCTGCCCAGTGTCTACAACAGTCTCCTCCAGAGACTCTCCAGCAGCCTTCTCCCCAGAACTCTGCACCCCGGACAAAGCTCCGCCAGAATCTACTGCTCAGAGCCTTGTACACAGGCCAGAGCACCGCCAGAATCTACTGCTCAGAGCCCTGTACACAGGCCAGAGCTCCGCCAGAATCTACTGCTCAGAGCCCTGTACACAGGCCAGAGCTCCGCCAAAATCTACTGCTCAGAGCCTTGTACACAGGCCAGAGCTCCTCCAGAATCTACTGCTCAGAGCCTTGTACACAGGCCAAAGCTCCGCCAGAATCTACTGCTCAGAGCCTTGTACACAGGCAAAGCTCCGCCAGAATCTACTGCTCAGAGCCTTGTACACAGGCCAGAGCTTCGCCAGAATCTACTGCTCAGAGCCTTGTACACAGGCCAGAGCTCCGCCAGAATCTACTGCTCAGAGCCTTGTACACAGGCCAGAGCTCCGCCAGAATCTACTGCTCAGAGCCTTGTACACAGTCCAGAGCTCCGCCAGAATCTACTGCTCAGAGCCTTGTACACAGGCCAGAGCTCCGCCAGAATCTCCCTCTCTAGCTGTTTCCTTGAGCTTATATGATCCTTCAAGCACGCCCCTTCCCCAGGGCATACACCACGTGCCCTTCCCCAGGGCGTACACCACGTGCCCTTCCCCAGGGCATACACCACGTGCCCTTCCCCAGGGCGTACACCACGTGTTAAGACCTGACGCTAGTCAAGAACACAAGACCTGAGACTTAAGCCGAGAGGCGTGTCTGACAGCTATTTACCAAGGCAAGGTGTGTGACAGTTTACTGGTTAATTAGGTCTCCCTTTTGACCTCACAAGCACACTGACTACATTACACTCTGAGCTGGCTAATATTCACTCTGAGCTGGTTAACATTCACTCTGAGCTGGTTAATATTCACTCTGAGCTGGTTAATATTCACTCTGAGCTGGTTAATATTCATTCTGAGCTGGTTAACATTCACTCTGAACTGGTTAATATTCACTCTGAGCTGGTTAATATTCACTCTGAGCTGGTTAACATTCACTCTGAGCTGGTTAATATTCACTCTGAGCTGGTTAACATTCACTCTGAGCTGGTTAATATTCACTCTGAGCTGGTTAACATTCACTCTGAGCTGGTTAATATTCACTCTGAGCTGGTTAATATTCACTCTGAGCTGGTTAACATTCACTCTGAGCTGGTTAATATTCACTCTGAGCTGATTAATATTCACTCTGAGCTGGTTAATATTCACTCTGAGCTGGTTAATATTCACTCTGAGCTGGTTAACATTCACTCTGAGCTGGTTATTATTCATTCTGAGCTGGTTAATATTCACTCTGAGCTCGTTAATATTCACTCTGAGCTGGTTAGCATTCACTCTGAGCTGGTTAATATTCCTTCTGAGCTGGTTAATATTCACTCTGAGCTGGTTAACATTCACTCTGAGCTGGTTAACATTCACTCTGAGCTGGTTAATATTCACTCTGAGCTGGTTAATATTCACTCTGAGCTGGTTAATCATCATCACGAATCCCCCAGTTCAAGAAAGAAACGAAAGTTAATGGATAAGGTGTTTAGCGGGCTGTGATCCTCTCTGTTGCCTCCTTCCCGGGAAATGCCGCCAATTTGCTTATCTTGCAATAAGGATCAATATCCAGGCAACCGCGAACAATGGAGCGAGTGATGAATCACGTGGATCACCAGGCGACCCTTATCTCCAGAGTGGTGATAAGGTACCATCAATGGAGGAGTGATTTGAGGGAGACGAAGCACTCTTTATTCAGGGAGTTTGAGCTGCCCTCAGCTTCCTTGGAAGGCACAGTTTTACTCCTACTGGTGAAGAGGGAGGTTGTCAGGGGTGTGGGGGTTGTCAGGGGTGTGGGGGTTGTCAGGGGTGTGGGGGTTGTCAGGGGTGTGGGGAGGTTGTCAGGGGTGTGGGGAGGTTGTCAGGAGTGTGTTGGGGTTGTCAGGGGTGTGGGGGTTGTCAGGGGTGTGGGGGTTGTCAGGGGTGTGGGGAGGTTGTCAGGGGTGTGGGGAGGTTGTCAGGAGTGTGTGGGAGTTGTCAGGGGTGTGGGGGTTGTCAGGGGTGTGGGGGTTGTCAGGGGTGTGGGGGTTGTCAGGGGCGTGGAGGGTTGTCAGGGGTATGGGGGTTGTCAGAGGCGTGGGGGTTGTCAGGGGTATGGGGGTTGTAATGGGTGTTGGGAGGTTGTCAGGGGTGTGGGGAGGTTGTCAGGGTGTGGGGAGGTTGTCTGGTTTGTGGGTAGGTCGTCAGGTATATGGGAAGGATGTCAGGTATGTGGGGAGGTTGTCAGGGGTGTGGCGAAGTTATCAGGTTTGTGGAAAGGTTGTCAAGGGTGTGGGGAGGTTGTCAGGGGTGTGGGAGGTTGTCCGTAGTGTCGGGAGGTTGTCAGGGGTGTGGGAGGTTGTCAGGAGGTGTGGGGGTTGTCAGGGTGTGGGGGTTGTCAGGGGTGTGGGGGTTGTCAGGGATGTTGGGAGGTTGTCAGGGGTGTGGGGAGGTTGTCAGGAGTGTGTGGGGTTGTCAGGGTTGTAGGGGTTGTCAGGGGTGTGGGGAGGTTGTCAGGGGTGTGGGGAGGTTGTCTGGTTTGTGGGTAGGTTGTCAGGTATATGGGAAGGGTGTCAGGTATGTGGGGAGGTTGTCAGGTGTGTGGCGAGGTTGTCAGGTTTGTGGAAAGGTTGTCAAGAGTGTGGGGAGGTTGTCAGGGGTGTGGGGAGGTTGTCCGTAGTGTCGGGAGGTTGTCAGGGGTGTGTGGGGTTGTCAGGGGTGTGGGGGTTGTCAGGGGTGTGGGGGTTTGTCAAGGGTGTGGGGACGTTGTCAGGGGTGTGGGAGGTTGTCAGGAGTGTGTGGGGGTTGTCAGGTGTGTGGGGGTTGTCAGGGGTGTTGGGAGGTTGTCAGGGGTGTGGGGAGGTTGTCAGGAGTGTGTGGGGTTTGTCAGGGTTGTAGGGGTTGTCAGGGGTGTGGGGAGGTTGTCTGTTTTGTGGGTAGGTTGTCAGGTATATGGGAAGGGTGTCAGGTATGTGGGGAGGTTGTCAGGGGTGTGGCGAGGTTGTCAGGTTTGTGGAAAGGTTGTCAGGGGTGTGGGGAGGTTGTCAGGGGTGTGGGAGGTTGTCAGGGGTGTGGGGAGGTTGTCCGTAGTGTCGGAGGTTGTCAGAGGTGTGCGGAAGTTGTCAGGTTTGTGGGGAGGTTGTCAGGGGTGTGGGGAGGTTGTCAGGTTTGTGGAAAGGTTGTCAGAGGTGTTGGGAGGTTGTCAGGGGTGTGGGGAGGTTGTGAGGGGTGTGGGAGGTTGCCAGGGATGTGGGGAGGTTGTCAGGGGTGTGGGAGGTTGTCAGGGGTGTGGGGAGGTTGTCAGGGTGTGGGAGTTTGTCTGGTTTGTGGGTAGGTTGTCAGGTATATGGGAAGGTGTCAGGTATGTGGGGAGGTTGTCAAGGGTGTGGCGAGGTTGTCAGGTTTGTGGAAAGGTTGTCAAGGGTGTGGGGAGGTTGTCAGGGGTGTTGGGAGGTTGTCCGTTGTGTGGGGAGGTTGTCAGAGGTGTGCGGAAGTTGTCAAGTTTGTGGGGAGGTTGTCAGGGGTGTAGGGAGGTTGTCAGAGGTGTGGGAAGTTGTCATGGGTGTGGGGAGGTTGTCAGGTGTGTGGGGAGGTTGTCAGGGGTGTGGGGAGGTTGTCAGGGGTGTGGGGAGGTTATCAGAGGTGTGGGGATGTTATCAGGGGTGGGGAGGTTATCAGGGGTGTGGGGATGTTATCAGGGGTGTGGGGAGGTTATCAGAACACTGCCTTAAGAACATAATATAAGTTGATAAAGACACAAAAGATATCTATATTAAATGGATACTATAGAGTACGTTTCGCTTCCACAGCAGAGTACATATATGAAGTCTGATAAAGCCTGCTTTACCCCGATGAGCCACATTACAGCGCTAGACCTACCACCACCAGCTGGGCCACGGTTCGATCCTCCCTTCCACTTTCTCATTTATCACGGCTTAAACTGGGTTGTTCACACACACACACACACACACACACACACACACAACACACACACACAGCGAGTCAAAGGGATGTTAGGAAGTATTTCTTCAGCCATAGAGTAGTCAGGAAGTTGAATAGTCTAGCAAGAGACGTAGTGGAGGCAGGAACAATACATAGCTTTAAGACGAGGTTTGATAAAGCTCATGGAGCAGGGAGAGAGAGGACCTAGTAGGGATCAGTGAAGAGGCGGGGCCAAGAGCTATGACTTGACCCCTGCAACCACAAATAGGTGAGTACACACACACACATGGCGCAGGGAGAGTGACCCAGTAGCGGCCAGTGAAGAGGCTGGGCCAGGAGCTATATATATATATATATATATATATATGCAAAAAGATCACAGTAAACAGGTGATATCAAAATATGCAAGAGAACCACTATGAAAAAATAGAAGAATTCCAAGCGCTTTCGTGACTACTCACATTATCAAGGAACTATAACAGGAAACATGACAAGAAGGGCTTATATAAGGGGCGAGACTACACCTCACAGTCACATCACACTAACAAAGACAACACCTCACAGTAGCGTAACATCGCACGACTCTGTGAAGAGGAAAACAAGAAAGGACCTGAAACTCTTCCCAAGAATTAAGATTAGTCCAATTTATTATTAAATTCTTCCCAAATTTTATTAATTATAAATGAATCCAATTTATATAAACCAAAAGAAATATTCATATTATTTTCAAAACTGCTTTTAATGAAACATGATTCTATTAACATATCTATGATGTTACCTCCTTGTTTACAAAAGTTCCAGTTGATGATTTACTAAGGTTCTTATCTGAAGAACTGGTTAATTATGATTTACCATTACCAGTTCCTACTATCATTAAACTTATTAAACTTTGTATTGTTGATGCAAAATTTGTATTTAATGATGAGTTTTACACTCAGAAGTTTGGTATGGCAATGGGAAATCCTCTTTCACCTGTTCTTAGTAACTTATATATGGAATTTTTCGAAACAAGATTGCTTAACACTATCCTTCCCAATAGAGCTAAGTTGTATAGATATGTTGATGATATTTTGTGCCTTATGCCTAAGGAAGTAGATATAAACCATTTCCTTGTTAAATTAAATAGCTTAGCTCATTCTATAAATTTTACTGTTGAATTCGAAGTAAATAACTCATTGCCCTTCCTAGATGTTTTTATTATTAAGGGTAACATTGATTTTAAATTTAAAATTTACAGAAAACCTACAAATAATTGTTCCTATGTACACTATTACTCTTCACATCAAGATAGAGTTAAAGTGTCGGTTTTTTCTTCAATGTTTTTGAGAGCTTTACGTACTTGTAGTCCAGAGTTCATAGATGAAGAAATCTCTAAAATTTATGAAATAGCTAATGATTTAAAATACCCAAGAAACATAATTGATAAATCTTTTAAAATAGCTAGGAATACTTTTTACAATCCAAAAAAGGGACAACCAACCTTATTCAACCAAAAATATGTTGGTTCTCCCTTACCATGAAAACTTGGTTGATATGCCTTCCTTTCTTAAGAATTTTAATATCAAAGTTGTATTTAAAAATCTTGATACAGTAAAAAGACTTTTGATAAAAAATTCCCCCCAAAATGCTGACGGATGTGTCTATAAGATTCCCTGTAAAATATGCGATAAAGTTTATTTTGGTCAAACTGGTAAAAGTCTTGAACTAAGATTAAAACAACATAAATATAGCATTAGAACTGGACAAGATTCTAATGCTCTATTTATTCATGTGAGAGATTTTAACCATCCAATTGATTTTCAAAATGCTGAGAAGGTTGTATCAAGCAAGTCCATGGTTGAGAGAAATATAATAGAATCATGTTTCATTAAAAGCAGTTTTGAAAATAATATGAATATTTCTTTTGGTTTATATAAATTGGATTCATTTATAATTAATAAAATTTGAGAAGAATTTAATAATAAATTGGACTAATCTTAATTCTTGGGAAGAGTTTCAGGTCCTTTCTTGTTTTCCTCTTCACAGAGTCGTGCGATGTTACGCTACTGTGAGGTGTTGTCTTTGTTAGTGTGATGTGACTGTGAGGTGTAGTCTCGCCCTTATATAAGCCCTTCTTGTCATGTTTCCTGTTATAGTTCCTTGATAATGTGAGTAGTCACAGCGCTTGGAATTCTTCTATTTTTCATAGTGGTTCTTTTGCATATATATATATATATATATATATATATATATATATATATATATATATATATATATATATATATATATATATATATATTTTGTTTCAGTTTTATAACTGTAGTGTAAAGCACACCTCTGGCAAGACAGTGATGGAGTGAATGATTATAAAAGTTTTTCTTTTCGGGCTACCCTGCCTTGGTGGGAATCGGCCGATGTGTTAATAATAAATAAATATATATATATATATATATATATATATATATATATATATATATATATATATATATATATATATATGTCGTGCCGATTAGGTAAAACTGGTCAATTAGCAAGAACTCATCTAAAATTAAGTCCTTTCTAAAATTTTATCTTATACGTTTAAAGATATATTTAAGATATATTTTTTCATTTATGTTAATGTAAAAATTTATAATTTTGTACCAAGAGAAACTTTGAAAACCTACCTAACCTTATTACAACAAGCGCAATTTAATTTAGCCTAACCCAACTAAATATATTTTAGATACGTTAACATTAATTTAATAATAAACAAACACAATTAAATATATTTTTTTCATTGTGTTCAGAATGATTTCGGCGAAATTATTGCATACACAAATTTTCACTTGTCTTATATGGCAAGGTGAGCGTTGCTATTTAAGCCAAAATCGCAAGTTTTACCTAATCGGCACGACATATATATATATATATATATATATATATATATATATATATATATATATATATATATATATATATATATCCTGTGCTACTACTTAAGATTAACATTTATAATCTTTATAAATTTAACGCACACTGAACACTTCTTAGCAATACAGACTTGCACAGGAATTTGCTCTGAGTGTCGTTGAACCTCTTTGCCAGTACGAGAAGTTCTTCTTTCTCCTTCACTTAATAGACTCTTCTCTTCTTTCTCATTCATCTTAAACACACACTTCCGATTATGGAGGAGAAAGATTTAGCTTATAGTCTTATAGTTCTCTTTGATATGTTGGAATTGTTATACCTGCTGCCTCTTTGGGACATGGCACTCAGTACTCACTAAGTCGTATTGAAACGATTGCAAGGAAACCATGGTACAGGGATGGGGGGTTTAACCCATGGCGCATGAGTCGTAAAACTCCAGGCTAGTGCTTAATCTACTGGGATATGGATTCAAACCCCACCCGTTCCATGGTTTAGTTTTCTGGTTGTCGGTACTTATACGTCTACATCTTCAAAAGGTCATTTATGCTCTTTGGAACATATGTTTGTATCTTATCTAAAAGCAAAGGAACTGCGTTTGATTTTATAGCAGACGTACAGTAGAATACGTCAGGGTTATACACATAATTTCAATACATTGACTTTTGCATGAGATGTTCGAAACAGCGAACTCAAATTCAGATTTTACCCCATTTATGCACACTCTCTGCATCCTGTTGGTGAGCCATGACTCGATCTATGACAGCACTTTTCCTCCAATGCCATGAGCTGCCACTTTCTTCAACAGGTATGAAATAATCATATAAAAGTATATTTTAATTTGAATGGGACATTAAAGGAAACGTTTCGCCACGACTGCCTCGTCAGTCGCAATGACTTGTCACTGACTTATCTAACGACAAGTCAAGGACCTGTTCAAGTCATGTCGTGGTACTGCCATATCTGTCAATATCTCGTTTTTTGGTAAGCAAAAAGCATTAGTTATTTTAAAATTGGTTCTACTGTCTACTCGAGGGACAGCAAGAGGCTGCAAGCAGATTTAATTTTGCGAAACAGACACAGAAAGTCCACTGGTTGGCGAAACGTCTTCACAGTAAAGGTACCTAGGTATTGCCCATGTGTCTTATTCAACAATTTGACGGTAGTGAGGCACAGAACAGAAAGGAGAATTAAAATAACGTTTTACTTGGAAAAACTTTTTTTTTTTTGAGCGAAACGTTGGCATTTTATATTTTTTACTCTCAGATTTCATTTTGGTCGATGACATGCAGTGGTCACTGTGCCATGAATGCTAAAGACATCAACGTGGATTAACTAAAGCATATTGTTTTTCATACCTAAAGTATTGAGTTTCAAAATCAACTTCAGCATGTGTAAAGGTTCTTAGCAAGGTTTGTTGACGTGTTCAGAGACGATGATTCACGATGATTTGAGGTGCTCACAGTGGATGATTCATGATGAGTTGACGTTCTCACAGTGGATGATTTATGATGACTATTAATCAGCTCATAGTGTATGATCCATGAAGATTATTAACTTGTTCACAATGGATAATGCTATAGGATTATTGATCAGCAGTATAAATCTTATCTAACCAGATGTGAAACTTCAAAACGAGCTCATTAACCACTCCCCCTTTTTTTGCCCCTTACAGTCAAGCAGTGTGTAGTGTCCGCTTAATGATACATATATTGGACAGCCTCTCCATCAAACGTCAGGTATCAGTGTTCATTAGCTTTCGTTACATAATCTCCCCTGTAGCGTGTAGCAGCTGTAATACAGTCACATGTAACTGTATTACCAGCTATTAACGCATTCCCCTTTCTCACATAATTGCTCATGACTTCCTTTTATTTTTCAACTCATTGTGATGGACCAGGTGCTTCGGCTCCCTCAGTACTCTGGTGATGGACCAGGTGCTTCTGCTCCCTCAGTACCCTAATGATGGACCAGGTGCTTCGGCTCCTTCAGTACCCTGGTGATGGACCAGGTGCTTCGGCTCCTTCAGTACCCTGGTGATGGACCAGGTGCTTCGGCTCCTTCAGTACCCTGGTGATGGACCAGGTGCTTTGGCTCCTTCAGTACCCTGGTGATGCACCAGGTGCTTCGGCTCCTTCAGTACCCTGGTGATGGACCAGGTGCTTCGGCTCCCTCAGCACCCTAGTGATGGACCAGGTGCTTCGGCTCCCTCAGTACCCTGGTGATGGACCAGGTGCTTCGGCTTATTCAGTGCCCTGGTGATGGACCAGGTGCTTCAGCTCCTTCAACGCCCTGGTGATAGATCATGTGCTTCGGCATATTCAGTGCCCTGGTGATGGACCAGGTGCTTCAGCTCCTTCAGTACCCTATTTTATAGTGCCCTGATTATCAAAGCATATTCCATGGATGGAGTAGGTGGGTTGGATAGGAGTTTTTGTTTGTGGGATTGGTTCTGGGTTTTGCCTAGTGTGGATCAGGCCCATACTAGAATATGCAGCACCAGTCTGGAACCCACACCTGGTCAAGCACGTAAAGAAACTAGAGAAAGTGCAAAGGTTTGCGACAAGGTTAGTTCCACAACTCAGGGGTCTGTCTTATGAAGAAAGATTGAGGGAAATAGGACTAACAACACTGGAGGAAAGAAGGGTCAGAGGAGACATGATAACGACATACAAAATACTGCGGGGAATTGACAAGGTAGATAGTGACAGGATGTTTCAGAGAGGGAACCCAGAAACAAGGGGACACAACTGGAAGCTGAAGACTCAGATGAGTCAAAGGGATGTCAGGAAGCATTTCTTCAGCCACAGAGTAGTCAGGAAGTGGAATAGTCTAGAGAAAGATATAGTGGAGGCAGGAACCATACATAGTTTTAAGACAAGGTATGATAAAGCTCATGGAGCAGGGAGAGCAGAGACCCAGTAGCAGACAGCGAAGAGGCGGGGCCAGGAGCTGAGTCTCGACCCCTGCAACCACAATTAGGTGAGTACATATATACACATATACACACACACTCATACACACATTCACACATACACCGGTGGCCTAGTGGGTAAAGCTCTCGCTTCACGCACGGAGGGCCCGGGTTCAATTCCCGGTGGGGCAGAAACATTTCGAAGTGTTTCCTTACACATACACAAACACACATACATACAACAGGCCTAGTGTCTAATTGACATGTGCCTAGGACAAAATGGTAACTAACACACACACTCACCCACCCACACACACTCACCCACACTGATAACGACATGATAACGACATACAAAATACTGCGGGGAATCGACAAGGTAGATAGTAATAGGATGTTCCAGAGAGGAAACACAGAAACAAGGGGACACAACTGGAAGCTGAAGACTCAGATGAGTCAGAGGGATGTTAGGAAGCAATTCTTCAGCCATAGAGTAGTTAGGAAGTGGAATAGTTTAGCGAACGATATAGTGGAGGCGGGAACCATACATAGTTTTAAGACAAGATATGATAAAGCTCATGGAGCAGGAAGAGCAGAGACCCAGTAGCGGACAGTGCAGAGGCGGGGCCAGTAGCTGAGTCTCGACCCCTGTAACCACAATTAGGTGAGTACAATTAGGTGAGTACACACTCACCCACACACTCATTCACACACTCACTCACACTCACTCACTCACCCACACTCATTAACCCACACTCACACACCCACACTCACTCACACACCCACACTCACACACCCACACTCACACACCCACACTCCCACACACCCACACACACTGAGTGGGAGGACTGGCATCAAAACAAGACTCCCACGCCAAATTATACACGCAAAAAAATAGGCGATACAGAAGAATGTGTTTCCACAAATATAATTGGAATTTGCAGGCCGATATAAGTCTCCACAAGACCCTGAAAAACACACACACACACACACACACCCGCTGCAATCGATTTTAGACCAGAGAGAAAAATTGAGAGAGGAAATCGGGAGCATTAGTGACGAAATTTCCATGGTAGTCTACACTTGTCCTCAATATCTGACAGAGAGAACTGGAGACGTAGAGAGAGATATAAGAATTCAAAATTTATTTCATCAACATTCTTCTTCAACAAGTTGTACAGATTAGAATGAAAATGAAAGTATTTTTTTTTAGAGTATTGTTGTTCAAATTTCTTAAAGAACCTAAGAACATGCTAGACAGGTTCTTCTGAACGAGTATTTTACTTCTAATTGAATGGAACCACGAGAGTCTGGTTCATCAGGAATTTTCTGAGACTTTTTCCGGTTCTTGCATTTTACTATTTTTTTTTCGTGTCCAAGAGAGAATTTCTCACTCTATGATAGGGCTCGTGAGGGAGCGCTGTGAGTCTTCTTCCGATCAAGTCGGGTACCACTTACAGCCCAATGGAGGGGGCAGCCCTATGGCAAGGGCACGGTGAGCACTCTTCGTGTCAAATGGAATACCATTTACAGCTCTGTCAACTCCAAACAGGCACTCAGGCCACAGCCCGAGTGCCAGAACGACTCAGATGTAATATCTGATACA
>WNWK01002063.1:100000-177500 GCA_009830355.1 Cherax destructor
TATATTAATTAAGATCCTACAAATATATCCAACGAGCAAATAAAACAAAAGAATTCAAGAGGATCCTAAGGAAGGATCCAATGAGAAGATCCTAGAAAATAATCCAACAAGAAACTTCAAATAATCCAAAAAGCGGATCGTATATAAGAATCCAACAAGCGGATCCTCGAAAAGTAAGATCCAGCAAAGAGGATCCTACAAAGGATCCAACTCTATGATAAGATCCAATACTCTCCAGCACGGGTAACAAGCTGTGGTCTTTGACTCTGACATGGAATTGAAACTGTCTCTTCGCTTCACGCTACATTTAATATTATGCGGGGGAAGGGGGCGTTTCTCCCCTGTGACAGATTTAGGGGGCGTGTGCCCCCCCCGTGACTTGGAGGCCTCTCTACCTGTCTGTGCGAAGGTCACGATGTTGAGGGAGAATCTACCCTACCGTATTGGGTTACAATCTGTGTTTTGATTATAATAATAATAATGATAATTATTATTATAATCATCATAATAATGATATCTAACCACCTATACATTTCATTTATTTCTTCTGAATAACTTGCAATATAAAGCACAAACTCTTGGTCGTAAATTACTTAATGACATTAAACTTGAAAAAATACGTGATTGTAAATCTTGATATTGATGTAAAAAAACAATCATAAAACTTGTTTTGGTAAACCTTATCATCTACTTGAACCATGGGGAATAAAACCCCCGTTTATCAAAATCTTTTTATTTAAGTGTACGAAATGTTTTAAAGTCTTTGATTTGAAAGAAAGATAAATATTTTTAAATTTCATCGTTTTCTTAGAAAGCGAAAAACACATTTAAATCTCGTCATTAATGTGACACTTAAAATATATTAAATGTTGTGGTTATATTTCACAAGTTATCAATATTTTTAGAATCTGTAAATCTGACGTAACTCGGAGTGACCTGTCATGTCTCGTCTGTCTGCCTGTCTGTTAAATATAGTTCTGTCAAGCTTTTGGCGGTTGTCAATTTCCTGTTGAATCGGTGGCTCATTTTCTCTGATAACGGTGTCGTTTCCTGTCACTTTCATCTATTTGTGGAGTAGCAGTGGGAGCAGGAAGAGTTTTCTACCGTGGTTCTGTCGTTCTAGTACGATGGAGGGAATCCAGTGAATATTTACGTACGTAGTTCTAGAAAGAGGAGGTTGCAGCTTACTCTTGTGGTTCTAGGAAGAAGGAGGATGTAGTTTATTCTTGTGGTTAGGATGATGGAGGTCCAGTGCATGTTTCCCCCCGTGGGTTTAGGAAGAGGGAGGTTGAGGTTTACTCTTGGAGTTCTGGGAAGTTGGAGGGAGTCAGGGAGGATTTACTTCTGGTTTTCCATTAATACAGAGGATAGGAAAGAATTACTCTATATTCTAGGAAGGAAACGACTGATGAAAAGGCAGTGAAAGTGGGGTAAAATATGCCAAGCTTCGATAGAGATGGGTCAGAAGACCGAACTAACCATACCACGGGCGGGGATAGAACCCGCGATCAGAGAGTCATAAAACTCCAGACCGACGCGCTAACCACTGGACTCTGATCGCGGGTTCTATCCCCGCCCGTGCTATGGTTTGTTTGCAATCGTGTCATTACGATTTCGTGAGTCAAGACCGAACTAAGGCTGGCACATCTGTGCCTAGCCTAGGACTAGTCGGACAGACGGACGAAGCAGGTGTTACCTCCACAATTACAGACGAAGCACATATAATTTTAGTAGTTCTAGACGAAGTTAGGAAGGGCACTGCAGGTTAGAATGCTAGGAAACAACAGAGAAATCCTACACACACAATAATTGAGACAATGGGTACGGTCAAAACGAAAGCTGCTGAATATACCCGTTAATTAGGAAGAACTTAAAAACCTAATTAGCTAAACAATGTATCATTTGACCGTAGTTTGTAGCGGTGTGGAAATGGTTGATAGCGGCAGTAGTTGTCTAATGTCAACAGGAATGCCTTTAACTCTCGATTTTGGGCTATTAAAACCTCTTAAATATATTTGCGTGCACCTTCCTTGTATTTTATGTAAGTCATTTGAACATATGTATTTACATATTTGTTTATATTTGTGTACTCAAAACATATTTTAAAAAATGTGAAAAATATAGCAATGGACTTTTTCAGCTATAAACAGATATTAAATATTTGTATGTTTAATTGTTTTGAGTGACAAATATCACAAATTACAAATACTCTTTTTTTCGAGGATTTAAAAGGTGTTTTCTGCTAATGATCTGAATAAAAATTCATATTTTTTTTCCTGTTTATCCCATCAATGATCTCTTTTTAAAACAATACAACCCTATCATGTTCTCATTGTATCAGAAATTTACAGGATTGATATTACAGTCGGTGTATAACTGTTGTTGATGCCAGACAAAAGATGTCCTGTATATATCCTTGAGCATCTATTGCCACGAGTGTCCTCGCAACATGAAACAAGACTAGTTCGCTAGTCTCATGTTGTTTGTAGGATCGATGGCGGAATGGATAAGGTGACACGTACGTTGTGTTGTCTCTTGAGGCGGGACAATGTGTCGTGGGGTCGAGCCCCGGCCTGCCGCAGTTTTGTAAATGTTTCAGTACCACTTGTTTCGTGGTTTCATTGATATATATATATATATATATATATATATATATATATATATATATATATATATATATATATATATATATATATATACCACTAAGAGCAATCAATGATAAGAATTCACCGCGAACGAAAGAGGCAAGACTAGTAGCGACCGAGTATCTGACTAGTCAGAATTGTCATGACTATTGCACCTAACACCTTTCAAGACTGAGGGACTGATCACCTCAAACTACACGTGTTCCACAGTCTCCATCAGATTCGTCAGAGCCGATTGATCACCTTAGACTGCCACTCCACGTCTTACATCCTCTCCAACAGGCTGATGGACTGATCCCTTAAGCTACTATTTCATGCCTTCCACCGTCTTCAGATTAGTCAAGACTGAGGGAATGATCACCTCAAACTACGCTGCCAGACGTACCACTGCCTTTTTTATTAAACTATGGTTAAATATACATCATTACAGGTTTGTGCAAGTTAACATTAACCAGCCTAGCTTTAAGTCACTTAACCTAACATAATTTAAATAACGCAATGGAACCCAAAATAACGTAATCAAAACTAACTCAAGCTACGATAAATTAAGATAAATTAAGATAAATTAAGATAAAAGAAGCGTTGGAAAAGTAAAGTTAAAGCATCGTAAGAGAGATAGAGAAGCTTATAGCTGAAAAAAAAATCTATTTTCTAGCTAAAATGGGAAATTGTAATATAAATTTTAATAATCTAAGTTCATTAGAAAGACCCACACACACACACAACTCAGAAGCTCACTATAAAAATATAAATCCAAATATTGCATGTAAATATACAATTTTTTTTATATCAGTACGAGGTATGCTTGAGCTGACGCAAAACAACACAGTTCTAAAATAGAATTCTAATAATCGCGTGTAAATATTACCGAGTTCTTCATTAGTTAAAATATGAAAGAAACTTAATGCCTTATTAATTATAACAGTTTATGCTAAAATATAATGTAACTGCCCAGAAGAAAATAAAACCACATTTGAATATAATAATAATAATAATAATAATAATAATAATAATAATAATAATAATAATAATAATAATAATTATTATTATTATTATTTTTACAAGCACTCCTACAAGGTATACAGACCATAGCTGACATCAATGACATACTACTATACAGAAAGCCCCTTGTAATGCAGAGCGTTTCGGGCAAATTAGGTCAATTTTGGTTCCCAAGTTGCGACCCACACCAGTCGATTAACACCCAAGTACCTATTTTACTGCTAGGTGAACATGGACAGCAGGTATCTCAAGGAAACAAGTCCTAATGTTTCCACCCGTACCCGTACCCGTACCCGTGTGAGGTGATTGCGCTACCAATCAGACAACAATGCAGTGGCTGTACTCGGATTGGGTCCATGAATACACCTTTCACTGCAAGCGAGTAAGTGTCCCAGAAAAAGGAGTTTGATGTATAATACTTAAGTCCTCTTTCTTGACTCTCGAAATCGTAACGAGTCATGATGACGGCTTTGAAGGGACTTGAGCTAGAGTTCGTCACTGGCGGGAGATTCGTCTGTTAAAACTTGATTTTGTGGTCACAGTGGTGCCTATGCTAACCTTCCTATGGTGTATACATATACCTAGTTGCATGAATCTCATTGTAGCCAGCTGGTCCAGTGGCTAGCGCGTCGGTCTGGAGTTTTATGACTCTCTGACCGCGGGTTCAAGCCCCGCCCGTGGTATGGTCCCCTTTCTTGTAAAATTAAAAATAGAAAACGAGAATTTTTATGCAGCCTCCTCTCACCTTTGCAAAATTATAAATATTTTTGCACAAATCTTCCTCAACGCCATCGTATCCTCTCCCCAACCACGACGCATTTCCGTACACCCCCACCATTTCCTCCCCACCTAAGCCAAATACCTCAACACCTTCCACTGTTATTCCACATACACGCCAATCATTCTTAACGATGCTCGTGTGATTGATGCTTTCCCAAGCTGATTGGAGAGAGTTGTGTTGACGAGAGTGACCTCCATTAGCGGTTATTTAAGATATTTCAGGAAAAGAAGAAATGTAACTAAGGGAAAGTTTCAGAAATTGTGACTTAGGGAAATTGAAGAGCATTGATGTCTATGATGGTGGTGAGTATGGTGATTATATATGTGTATGTGGAGAAATTTAATTATATATATATATATATATATATATATATATATATATATATATATATATATATATATATATATATATATATATATATATATATATATATAAATATATATATATATATTCAAATTAAGTTGTATTTAACAACTATCGATGACAAAAACAGAAGGGCGACTCGAAACGCGGGCCGTAAATTGACAGTCCGACGCCCTACCATCTAGGCTAAGCCAGACCTCTAATAGGAAGGATTCGGTGGTAATACTTTCTGCCCCGTTACGTACTAGTTTGATAGGGTATTCTGGCTAAAACATACACACTTACAAAATTAAGTGAACAATTTCTCGAGCCCAAATTGAACTTCATTGATTCCTAACGCGGTTGTAGCCTCTCATTATTCACTTCGACCGTCCGAGTGTTGTACGAGTGAACAGTAACTCCAGGTGGGCTGGCCAGTCAGAAATTTATTGCGCTGTTTTGTATATATTTTTTTAAAAACACTACACAAACAATAGATTATTGTAAATCAGTCATATTTATGTAAAATAGCGTCATGTAAAAGCAAGTTCCAATCTGATACTATGTTCATACAGTGTGTTTAAAGTTATGGTGAGTCGAGAGGTAAAGGCATGTTTTCTCACACCTGTTCACCTAGCAGTTAGTAAGCAGTGTTAGTGGATTGTTGTGGGTAGCATCCAGGGGCGGGGTGAGGAGAGTCTGGGCTTTGAAATGAGCTGGGAAAGAATAACAGCTTCTAGTATGCAGATGCTATGGTATATGAAGTATTATTGATGTCCTTCTGTCTGTCTGTCTCTGTCTGTCTGTCTGTCTCTCTCTCTCTCTCTCTCTCTCTCTCTCTCTCTCTCTCTCCTCACGAAGTATTCATAGGGTCCTCTCTCACCACTTCTACTCAGTCTATTTCCCTAACAACAAATACTTTATTTCATTTTTGAACTTCTCAAAAAAATGAAAGTGTGCCTTAGTGCATTTGACGTGGCTGGCATCAACACTGGACCTTGTTACTGTAAGAACATAGTCTCGTGACTATGTATTGGCCAGAACACACACTATGCCTCTGTAAATTTTCAGACCTCCTCAACGATAGTACACTAACTGATGGTCTGCACGCATACTTAAGTGTAGGTAGAGTTAAATTCCGAAATCTTTCTGAACTCCCTGATGCCTTCACTCTCCCAACACTACGGGAAATTAGTAAATACTGATCAATTCTAAAGCTACCTCTATAGTGCCTAAGGATACTTACACAGTCATGAAACAACACATGTTGGATAATAGGATTTTTATTGTGGAAACGTCGTGTCAAGATGTTTATCAAGCTACAAAATTCTTGAAAGGCCGAAATGTTGTCCCAATGCTTGCTGGTTCCCCAGCTGGCTGTCGAAAGCTTTTGTCAATAAACCCTTGGCCTGGTGTGTGTGTGTGTGTGTGTGTGTACTCATCTATTTGTACTCATTTGTGGTTGCAGGGGTTGAGTCACAGCTCTTGGTCCTGCCTCCTCGCCGGTCGCTTCTAGGTCCAATCTCTCCCTGCAACAAAAAACTTTATCGAATCTCTCTAAATGTGTATGTATGTGTGTGTGTGTGTATGTGTGTGTGTGTATGTGTGTGTGTGTGTGTGTATGTGTGTGTGTGTGTGTGTGTGCTTGGGACCTGAACTGAGGGGAGTGCTTGAGGACGCCCGAGGTAGAATATACCACGCTGAGTGTGTGTGAGGGGAGAAATTATGTTTAATATGACCAGGAATATGTGTGAGGGGAAATCACCATTACTGTCTGTGTTGTGTTGGCGAGGGGAAAATGTAATTATTGTTTGTTTTCTATTAATGTGAGAGGAAACTATATACTGTTTTGTGTAGGTGTTTTATAAGGTATTAATGTTAGAGGAAACTATATACTGTTTTGTGTAGGTGTTTATTAGGTAAGCTGAACACTAATCTGTTTGTGTTGCTTTATTTGTATGGTGAACTGTTCACTATTCTGTGTGTGGCTGTTAAAAATAAACTGTTGTCAGTGTTTTATTTATTAAATGGTTTAATGTAATTTTTTCTTTGTTATTATAAGGACAACTGTATACTACTCCTTGTATTCTCTGTTTCGTGAAGCATTAAACTGAAACTTGTCTGTGCAACTGTTTATCTTATGCGAAACTGGGTGTTAACTGGGTTTAAATCCTATCTCCTACCCAAGGGTCAATAAACCCTGATGTCACTTGCTATCTACCTGCCCATTTTAATGCCTTAAACAGGTGTATACTCTTAAAGTTAACTGTTTCTCTGTTAATACTTTCTGTTTTATGTTGCTGTTTTTTGAAAGCGAAAGTGTGCACTGTTGTCAGGTCTGTGCTGTTTTTTAAGGGGAACTTTCAGTACCGTTTTCTGTTGCTCTTCGAGAGGGAGGGGAAAATAAGTGTCACAAACGTCTGTTTGAAAAACAATTTTAAGGGGTAACTTTCACTATGTTTTTTCTGTTGTTCTTTGTGAGCGAGAAAGTGTAGCCACTGTTTGGTTTGTACAGCTGCTTCAAGGGAAAAACTTTCTCTACTGTTTCCTGTTGCTGTTTGTGAGGGGGGGGGGGGAAAGTGTCATTACTGTTTTGCACAGCTGATTTTAAGGGAAGGTTTCACTTCTGTTTTCATTAACTGTAAGAGTTTACTTTCACTACCGTTTTGTGCTTTCTTTGGAAAGTTATAAAATTTTCCCTCTTTGATCAGGGTACAAAAGTATAGAATTCTTTGTGTCCCATATCTCAGTTGGTAGCGCACTCAGTTCAACCTGGTTCGATCCCCGGTACGAGTGGAAATGTTAGGACGTGTTTTCCTAAGACACCTGCTGTCCCTGTTTACCTAGCAGTAAGTAGGTACCTGGGTGTTAGTCGACTGATGTGGATCACATCCTGAGGACAAAATTAACCTAATTTGCCAAAAATATTCTGCATATCAAGGGGCTTTCTATAGAGTATGTCACTGATGTCAGCTATGGTCTGTATAAGTTGTATCATGTACTTGTAGAAATAAATATTATTATTATTATTATTATTATTATTATTATTATTATTATTATTATTATTATTATTATTATTATTATTATTATTATTATTATTATCAGATATTTGTAACTTCTTCCTGGGGAAGACTGGGGAAGTGAGATGTGAAGAAGAACAGTTTTAAACTTGGAAGAGGATGGTCCCCAGTCGCTAATAGGGATAATGAACAAAAGAACACAATGCCGTGACTGGAACAATACACAAATAACCCGGACACAGGAGAGACGACGACGTTTCGGTCAAACCTGGACTATTTACAAGCCACACTATACATGGTCTAATTCGGACCGAAATGTCATTACAAGCTTCTATGTGAGGGTTATTTGTGAAAACTATTAGTAATAAATGTTTATATTCCATTTCAAAAAATTCATAAAAAAATACTCTATGAATGTTAGGGCGACCGTCATTAGAGAGAAAAAAAAAAGCTCTTAGAAAGGGCCAAGATAACACACCAGAAACACATTAAAGTCCCTCCATCATCTCCATACTAGATAATAATATTATTAGTTAATGGACTGATATTATTATTAGTTAATGGACTGATAATATTCATAGTTAATGGACTGATAATATTATTAGTTAACGGATTAATGCTGCGTTTAAAGACGCGCTAAACCCGTCTGGGTCATTCAGAGCAAAGAATTTGGTCTCCAAACGAAGCATTCTATAAAAATCCCCTCTGCCCTTTTTTTTATCCATACACATTAATATACGAAATCATAATAACGTCATTAAAAACAAAAATATTTAACCATATCTTCAAAATTGTGTTTAGAAAAAAAACGTAAGAATTCTTTGGAAAAAACAGAGGAATTTGAAAAATCTTAGACAAACACGGAGCTTAGAAGACATTAGAATGTTACGTAGTGTGTTAACTACCATAGGTGTGAATGTTATGTGTTAACTACCATAGGTGTGAATGTTATGTGTTAACTACCATAGGTGTGAATGTTATGTGTTAACTACCATAGGTGTGAATGTTATGTGTTAACCAACATTGGCATAAATATTATGGGACACTCTGCTTGGACACCCTGCTAGGACACATCACTGGAACTCCTAGGACACCTTACTAGGACTTTTAGGACACCTTAGGAACATAATGGAAGAACAGTGCAAGAGGCCTACTGGCCCGGCCAGTAGGCCTCTTGCACTGTTCCTTCATTATGTTCCTAAGGTGTCCTAGAGCTCCAGCGGTGTGTCCTAGCAGGGTGTCCTAGGAGTGTCCCGTAACCTTGCTAGGTCTCTTACGACACCGGGTTAGGACACCCTACTAGAACTCCCAAGGCACCTTCCTAGGATTCTCAGTTAGGAACCATGCTAGGACACGCTGCTAGGAATCCTAGGACACCTTGCTAGGACAATCACAGCCCAAACAACGACAATGGAAATATATATATATTTGACTTATACGATAATTTAGCCACAGGAAATTTATATGAGAGAGAGAGAGAGAGAGAGAGAGAGAGAGAGAGAGAGGGAGAGATGACAGAGAGTTGACGAATGGAAAGAGGGAGAAATAAAGTAATGTAAATGGAACTACTAAAGAAAAATTATAAATTCTACTTTGCCTCTTTTTTCCACCTTTTTTCCCTACTCCTCTTTTCATCACATTCTTCACGGTATCTCATTTCCTTTAACCCTGACGTTTTCTAGTCTCCTTTTATCACTTTTCCCTTGCACCATTAAATTTTATTATCGTTATCTTCCTTTGGTAGCTTCGTTTATTATCTTTCATTAATCTTTCCATTTTTATTTTATCTCTCTCTTCTGTCACTGTCTTCCATCTCACTCTGTCATCTGTCTTTTTTTACACAGGGTTTTACAAGGTTAGGTTTCTCTCTTTATTTCTCTCTCTCTCTCTTTCTTTTTTTCTCTTTCTTCCTGTTTCTTTCTCTTTATTTCTCTTCCTTTATATATCTCTCTCTCTTTCTTTATCTCTCTCTCTCTCTCTCTCTCTCTCTCTCTCTCTCTCTCTCTCTCTCTCTCTCTCTCTCTCTCTCTCTCTCTCTCTCTTTCTTTCTTTTTATTTCTTTCTCTTTCTTTCTTCCTGTTTCTTTCTCTTTCTTTATCTTCCTTGATCTTTCTCTCTCTCTCTCTTTCTTTATCTTTCTCTCTCTCTTTCTTTCTCTTTCTCTCTCTCTCTTTCTTTATCTCTCTCTCTCTCTCTCTCTCTCTCTCTCTCTCTCTCTCTCTCTCTCTCTCTCTCTCTCTCTCTCTCTCTCTCTCTCTCTCTCTCTCTCTCTCTCTCTCTCTCTCTCTCTCTCTCTCTCTATTTTGTCACTAAATGTCATATGGTCGACAATAGTGAAGAAATACATTGGATAATAAACTTTTGGGGGACAATGTTTCGCCCAGCTGTGCAGAGCGAAACTTCGTAATAAAGGCTTATTCTGCAACGTGCATAGAATTTAATTTGTATTCAATCGTTTTTTAAGGCACTGCACATTATTTAACGACGTTTTGCTTTGTTAGGCACTTCAGAAAGCTCCAAAGAGAGCGAAACGTCGTCGCATAAATTTGTATTATAGTGTTTTTTGAAGAAATGGTTTAAAAACTCGACAGGGTGATAAATAAGACAATTTTGCAACACTTCGGAATCTTTATTCTGAAAACGTTTCGCCAGTCAGTGGCTTCTTCAGTCCAATGCAGAGAAACGTTGGAAAACGAGTAGTAGTTTGAGGTAATCAGTCCAACAGCCTGGAGTAGATGTGTTCGGTAAATTATTTTTGATAAAAGTGCAGCATATTCCCAGAAATAGGACTTATATACTGACAGATGAGGTGGACTGATTACCTCAAAGTCCTCTCCTTATACCTTCCTGCTTTGTATTGGACTGATGAAGCCACTTTGTGGCGAAACGTTTCTTCAGTAAAGATTCCCATATGTTGCACAGGTGTCTCAATTCTTCAGATGAGGTGGAGTAGTAGTAGGCGGAGTCACCACTGGAAAAAACGTGCTAGTGGAAGTAGGTTGGGCCTATAGGTTAGGCAAGCTATGAAGAATTCCCTGCATCAAGTGGCTATAGGCCTTTGTTTATTGGGAAGGTGCTTTTTAGGATGGTGAAAGGTAATTCAAAGGCAGACTGTGGTCTTCTGAAGGATTATAATACCTTCAGACGTCAGACTGAACTTTAACCATCAGATGTCAAACTGAACATTAACCATCAGATGTCAGACTGAACTTTAACGATCAGATGTCAGACTGAACTTTAACCATCAGATGTCAGACTGAACTTTAACCATCAGATGTCAGACTGAACTTTAACCATCAGATGTCAGACTGAACTTTAACCTCCAGACGTCAGACTGAACTTTAACCTTCAGACGTCAGACTGAACTTTAACCATCAGATGTCAGACTGAACTTTAACCTCCAGACGTCAGACTGAACTTTAACCTCCAGACGTCAGACTGATCTTTAACCTTCAGACGTCAGACTGAACTTTAACCATAAGACGTCAGACTGAACTTTTACCTCCAGACGTCAGATTGAACTTTTACCTCCAGACGTCAAACGGAACTCTTACCTTCGTGACATCAAAAGATCTGAATATGAATTTTGATGGTTTCCGAGACCCCAGATTGATCTTTTTTTTTTTTACGGTCAAAGAGCGTCAGAAGAAATTGCTTTATGGTCTTTAGGGAGTTTGCCAGACCTTCAGAAATTAATTCATGGGCGTCTGCAAGACTGCAAGGTCAACAGCAATAAGGTCGTAATCGCTGTTTTGTTTTCCATGTCAAAACACAGACAGACACTATATTGTAACTAGAACAATATACAAATAGACGAGGGCATAGACTATAGGGACGGGTAGCAGACGAGGACATAGACTGTGCCCTTGTCTGCTACCCGTTCCTATCTACCTGACGCCTATATAAGCGTCAGCCTCCTTGTCTGTGCTCCAGAATCTCCACAACTAAGGTGCTCTTCACACCAACTCATCTTTTGTATATAGTTCTACTGTTTTGAAGTTATGTCCTAGAATCTGTATTGATAAAGCCACTGAAGGGCGAAACGTCTACAATAGAGATACCCAGATGTTGCACATGTGTCGGTATTGTATACCTTTCTTGCACACCCAAGTGTTGCACATGTGTCTAATTTATCAACTTATCTGTTCTCTGAACCATTTATCTACGCTACTGCGTCGTCCCGTCATCCTTATATTCTTATTATTATACCAACGTTGGACTTACTACCACCAGGACCACGGATCGAACCCCTGTGCATCATTTTATTTATTCACATACAGTGTTTTTATGACTTAAATTCATATTGATGTTAAATGAACGTCATAATTGGAATAATTAATAACGACT
This sequence comes from Cherax destructor, assembly GCA_009830355.1. NCBI lineage: Eukaryota > Metazoa > Arthropoda > Malacostraca > Decapoda > Parastacidae > Cherax > Cherax destructor. Next base: position 112,138 of record WNWK01002063.1, read on the forward strand.
TAAACTGAGTCCATATTGATGTTAATTAACGTCACGATTGGTTTAATTTAGTTTTAGATAATTGATGATATTTTTGTCCTATTTATCATCAATGTCAGAGGTAGTAAGACTGATGTAGTCATCAAAAAATCTCACATATGAGAGAAACGTTATGACGACGTTTCGGTCGGCCCCGGACCATTGTCAAGTCACAATTTGGCCCAGAAAAGTTGAGAAGGCCGGAAGACAACTGGAAAGGGTTAGGGTGAAAAAGAGATTTGTAGTAGTAGTAGTACCAGTGGTGGTCATAGTAGAATCAGTGGCAGTAGTAGTAGTTGTAGAAATGGGGTAGTATTGGTAGTAGTAGTAGTAGTAGAACAATGATATAGAGTGTTAGAATATTGAAATAATTTGTAAGATTCCAAGAGAAGTGTTCCAGTCAAGATATTGTGACTTTTATTTAATATCAAACTGAAGAAGCCTCTGAAGTTTTGATCGTTCACGTGACTAGTAATACCACCAGAGGTGTTGAAAATAGCATACTATTGCACAAGTGTCTTAATCATCAACCACCAGAGGTCAATCCGTGGTCGTCTGGCGTTGAGAGTCGCATTTAGAAGCGCGATCTTGGGTCGTCTGAGGCCATACCAGGTCATCATTAGTCACACTGTCTTTTCAAGCTCTCGTGAGGTCACCATACTGCCGCGAATAGGATAGTTTGTCGCTCGGATGGTTGTTGACGAAAGAGTGAACCATCCGTGAAGCTCGGAGGTAAGGACTTAGAGCTCGTGGCTATTTATGTAACTGTGCAAGCCAGTGAATATGTACTGAATAGATGTCTCCCTCCGTCTACATTCTCCCAAGCTTATCTACTGACACCAACAGCAAACACTTCTCCATTACATCTTACTGCCAAAGAAAATTGAAATTGGTGTATATGTCTCTGTGTATAAATAGAGAGGCTCCTGTAATCCCCTTTTAAGGGATTGAAGTATTTTTGGCTGGCGGTGAACACGTTTCATACAACCCTAATGACCCTCGTGGAGTTAACACGCTTAAAACCCCATTAACCATCCATATAATTACTGAATTCATGGACTGGCGTTAAACCCGTAAGTGTCATACAGCGTCTGATGGACGAGGAGCAATCAGGTATATTTCAAGGAAGGGGAGGATAGCTCCATTGCCTTAGATCAAGAGTCTTCAAAAGTCCTTTAACTTGAAGATACATATCTCCAAAGGATAAAATAATGAAAAGAAAAACACTGCCATATGTGGCAATAAGACACACATGGTTTTTTTAAACCTTAGATTAAAAAACCAATCCTAGAATTGACAAAACCACAAGTGGAGAAACGTTTTCAATATATATATATATATATATATATATATATATATATATATATATATATATATATATATATATATATATATATATATATATATATATATATATATATATATATATATGTCATGCGATTAGGTACTGGTCAATTAGCAAGAACTCATTTAAAATTAAGTCCTTTCTAAAATGTTCTCATATACGTTTAAAGATATATTTTTTTCATTTATGTTAATGTAAGAATTTATAATTTTGTACCAAGAGAAACTTTGAAAACCTACCTAACCTTATTACAACAAGCGCAATTTAATTTAGCCTAACCCAACTAAATATATTTTAGTTACGTTAACATTAATTTAATAATGAACAAACACAATGAAATATATTTTTTTCGTTATGTTCAGAATGATTTTGGCGAAATTATTGCATACACAAATTTTCACTTGTCTTATATGGCAAGGTGAGCGTTGCTATTTAAGCCAAAATCGCAAGTTTTACCTAATCGGCACGACATATATATATATACCACTTGAGGGATATACGATAAGTATATCTATACATAATATGCTGTTCATATCTTTATCAACACGATAATAGTGTGCAATACTGACAAGCTGATAAGACACATGTGCCACAGTTAGGTATCTTTATTCCGAAACGTCTCGCCTACACAGTAGACTTCTTCAGTCGGATACAGAGTCAGCAGAAGTAGTAGAGATGTAAAGACGATGTAATCAGTCCAACATCCTTGAAGATGCAGTTTTGAGGTGGTCAGTCTTACAGCATTTTATTGGGAAGACGTTTCGTGCACGGCAAAGTCCTGGTGAGCGAAACGTCTTAATGAAATACCATGAACCGTATACATTATCCTATTCACACACTTGTATACGGTACACCGTGTTTGGTGACCACACTTCGTGGTAAATGTCGAGGCGCTCCAGGTCGACTTTCCATATTACCCAGACAGTCTGGAGTTGTCCCGACACCCCTTCGGCTGTTGCTCCGTCGGCTGTCGCTCCGTCGGCTGTTGCTCCGTCGGCTGTCTTGTATTAGACTTAATTTTAATGTCTATAAGAAAAATGCGCTTGATTTATAAAAAAAATATTATGTGCGAGTTTGACGTTTAATTTTTAGAGAGAGAGAGAGAGTAAGAGTGAGAGAGAGAGAGAGAGAGAGAGAGAGAGAGAGAGAGAGAGAGAGAGAGAGAGAGAGAGAGAGAGAGAGAGAGAGAGAGAGAGCATACAGAAACTTGTAAATGCTTTCACAAACGTTTAGCCGCATAATTTAGCAGCTTCACACAATACAGTCACCAGCACCACACAATACACTCAGCACCACCACACAATACACTCAGCACCACCACACAATACACTCAGCACCACCACACAATACACTCAGCACCACACAATACACTCAGCACCACCTACACTACAACTACAATACACCAGACACCACAATCACCAGCACCACCACACAATACACTCAGCACCACCACACTAGCACCACCACACAATACACTCAGCACCACCACAATACACTCAGCACCACCAAAATACACTCAGCACCTCCAAAAGCAGCCACCACACAATACACTCAGCACCACCACACAATACACTCAGCCACCACACAATACACTCAGCACCACCACACAATACACTCAGCACCACCACACAATACACTCAGTACCACCACACAATACACTCAGCACCACCACACAATACACTCAGTACCACCACACAATACACTCAGCACCACCACACAATACACTCAGTACCACCATACAATACCTCAGACCACCACACAATACACTCAGCACCCACACATACATACCATACACTCAGCACCACCACACAATACCTCAGCACCACCAACAATACGCTCAGTACCACCACAATACACTCAGCACCACCAACAATACGCTCAGCACCACCACACAATACACTCAGCACCACCACACAATACACTCAGCACCACCACACAATACACTCAGCACCACACAATACACTCAGCACCACCACACAATACACTCAGCACCACCACACAATACACTCAGCACCACCACACAATACACTCAGACCACCACACAATACACTCAGCACCACCACACAATACGCTCAGTACCACCACACAATACCTCAGCACCACCACACAATACCTCAGCACCACCACACAATACACTCAGCACCACCACACAATACGCTCAGCACCACCACACAATACACTCAGCACCACCACACAATACACTCAGCACCACCACACAATACACTCAGCACCACCACACAATACACTCAGCACCACCACACAATACACTCAGCACCACCACACAATACACTCAGCACCACCACACAATACACTCAGCACCACCACACAATACGCTCAGCACCACCACACAATACACTCAGCACCACCACACAATACGCTCAGCACCACCACACAATACGCTCAGCACCATACCAACACAATACACTCAGCACCACCACACAATACGCTCAGCACCACCACACAATACGCTCAGCACCACCCCACACACATACGCTCAGCACCACCACACAATACACTCAGCACCACCACACAATACGCTCAGCACCACCACACAATACACTCAGCACCACCACACAATACGCCAGCACCACCACACATACTACACTCAGCACCACCACACAATACACTCAGCACCACCACACAATACACATCCAGCACCACCAACACAATACACTCAGCACCACCACACAATACACTCAGCACCACCACACAATACACTCAGCACCACCACACAATACGCTCAGCACCACCACACAATACACTCAGCACCACCACACAATACGCTCAGCACCACCACACAATACACTCAGCACCACCACACAATACGCTCAGCACCACCACACAATACGCTCAGCACCACCACACAATACGCTCAGCACCACCACACAATACGCTCAGCACCACCACACAATACACTCAGCACCACCACACAATACACTCAGCACCACCACACAATACGCTCAGCACCACCACACAATACGCTCAGCACCACCACACAACACACACACGACTGTCTAGATCAATACGTACACACATGACCGTCTATAACAATGTGTACACACATGATCGTCTATTTCAATATGAACACACACACACACATGACCGCCTAGACGGTGTTTTTGTTTACATGTGACGTCACAACTCGTGGGTTCAAGGGTGCTGCCAGAATTTCCAGAGTATTATCTTTCTTTGGGTTTGAATTTCTCATTACTCTTCACTTGAGGTTTTTTATTTTCTCTCGACATTTATGGTGAGTCTTGTTACCATGGGAGCCGACAGCTGTGGGAGGATAGGTTAGTGTACGGGAGATTGTTGATGCTGGAGAGGAAGGATAGATTGGGATTGAAAGACGTTGGGAGGGAAGGATGGGTGGATTGCAATTGAAGGAATGGAGGTGACAGAGGATGGAGATTCGGTTAGTAAGCAAATTAGTATTCTTATTTAGCTACAGATAAACATAGGTACAATTATCATACATCTTAACATATAATTAAATTACCCAGTTTTCACAACAGCAGAGTGCTACTACCCTATTCTTACATCAGTAGTGGGCTACTACCCTATTCTTACATCAGTAGTGGCTACTACCCTATTCTTACATCAGTAGTGGGCTACTACCCTATTCTTACATCAGTAGTGTGCTACTACCCTATTCTTACATCAGTAGTGATACTACCCTATTTTACATCAGTAGGTGCTACTACCTATTCTTACATCAGTAGTGGGCACTACCTATTCTTACATCAGTAGTGGCTACTACCCTATTCTTACATCGTAGTGGCTACACCTATTCTACATCAGTAGTGTCTACTCCCTATTCTTACATCAGTAGTGGGCTACTACCTATTCACATCAGTAGTGTCTACTACCTATTCTACATCAGTGTGTGCTACTACCCTATTCTTACATCAGTAGTGGCTACACCTATTTACTCATCAGTAGGGCTACTATCTTTTCTTACATCAGTATGGGCTACTACCCTATTTTACATCAGTGTGGCTACTACCTATTCTTACATCAGTAGTGGGCTACTACCTATTCTTACATCATAGTGGCCTACATTCTTACATCAGTAGTGTGCTACCACCTATTCTTACATCAGTAGTGGCTACTACCCTATTCTACTCAGTGTGGGCTACTACTATTCTTACATCAGTGTTCACTACTATTCTTACATCAGTAGTGGGCTACAACCCTATTCTTACATCAGTAGTGTGCTACTACCCTATTCTTACATCAGTAGTGTGCTACAACCCTATTCTTACATCAGTAGTGGGCTACTACCCTATTCTTACATCAGTAGTGGGCTACTACCCTATTCTTATAAATTAGACACATATCCAAGCTGTTGCTGTGTCAGACAGGATGTAGATGAATGGTTCAGAGAACTGACAAGTTATATTCTTTACACAGCAACAGCTTGGGATCTTGATACAAACGAATTCTTCAACACTTGTCCAACATTTGGACGAAGATCTACTTCGACTAGTGGATGGTACCGCTATGACCCCGCCTCCTGCTGCTTCACCTCACCTGACTACAGTATATAAGCCACTTCTACGGCCTTGTGCTGCACTTCTAACAAGATTGATGGACTGAACACATCACTAGCCGAGGGACTGATTACCTCAAACTCCTCCTCTCCTTACACCTTCTACTTTGTATTGATATGAAGCACTTGTGAAACGTTTCTCAATAAAGATAGAAGTGTTGCATATGTGTCTAATTTATAACTTGTCGGTTCTCTGAACCATTCATCTATACCCTATTCTTGCATCAGTAGTGTGATACTACCCTATTCTTACATCAGTAGTGGGTTACTACCCTATTCCTACATCAGTAGTGGGTTACTACCCTATTCCTACATCAGTAGTGGGCTACTTCCCTATTCTTACATCAGTAGTGGGCTACTATCCTATTCTTACATCAGTAGTGTGCTACTACCCTATTCTTACAGCAGAGTGCTACTACCCTATTCTTACATCAGCAGAGTGCTATCATATTTTTTACGTCATCAGTGGGCTACTATCATATTCTTTACGTCATCAGTGGACTACTATCATATTCTTTACGTCATCAGTGGGCTACTATCATATACTTTACGTCATCAGTGGGCTACTATCATATTCTTTACGTCATCAGTGGGCTACTATTATATACTTTACGCCATCAGTAGGCTACTATCATATTATTTTCGTCATCAGTGGGCTACTATCATATTATTTTCGCCATCAGTGGGCTACTATCATATTATGTACGTCATCAGTGGGCTACTATCATATTCTTTACGTCATCAGTGGGCTACTATCATATACTTTACGTCATCAGTGGGCTACTATCATATTCTTTACATCATCAGTGGGCTACTATCATATTATGTACGTCATCAGTGGGCTACTATCATATTCTTTACGCTATCAGTGGGCTACTATCATATTCACATCATGGCTCTATCATATTCTTACATCAGTGGGCTACTATCATATTCGTTACGTCATCAGTGGGCTACTATCATATTCTTTACATCATCAGTGGGCTACTACCCTATTCTCACATCAGCAATATGCTGCTATCCTATTCTATATCATAAAAAGTATTCACTAAGCTATCTATGTTTACTTGTGGTATTTCATCACAATGGATTAGTGCATCGGGTTGAAATCTCTCTGCCCAAATTGCGAGATTTCAGTTAAATACAAAAGATAGCGTCAAGTTACTATTTCTTGCTCTTATTTAGTCTTAGTACAATACCGACTAGATGAAGAATTAGACACATGTGCAACATGTTAGTATCTTTATTTGTTGACGTTTCGCCATCCATCGAGGTTGGTGATGAGCGCCGTAGTCTTGAAGAATCTCCAAATGTAACAGATAAGAACTTGGCTGAGCGAATGCGTAGAGAAGCAGATGGGATGGAGCCTCTGGACAGGTGTGGAATAAGCGTATGTTGGCGTAAAATGCCTATTAATAATTATTCATTTGTAGGTGTGTGGGTGGGTATGTGGGTGAGTGTAAGGGTTACTGAGAGTATTGAACCTGAATTGATGTCGAGATCTCCCTTAAAACGTGAGGTTCAACCATGTCACAACAGAATAGTTATCCATACATCTGTCTGACATTTTTCCGAAGTGCCTTGGTCCCTCGATCTCATATGTATCATACACAATACGACACGATGGAAAAAGAGAGGCAAATTCAGCATAATGCCATCCCTTATTGACAACGTTTCGCCCACACAGTGGACTTTATCAAGTCAAAAAACAGGGGAGGAGAGAATGTGTTGATATCTGGGGAACGTAATGACGTGAAAGGTCAGGTAAGGAATGATGATGCCTGGAAAGAGGTTAGATTTGAGAAAGACCCGCCCAGTATGGGCCAGTAGGCCTGCTGCTATGTAGGATATTGATAAAAACTTATCCTGGCAAAAGGTTCAGCTTTGTTGTAAAAGCCGTTGTTCTGGTGAAACGCTTAGATATACAAATGAGTGATGATTCCAAAATCCTGCGTCTCTGGTTGTCTTCCTTGCCAACAATAATAATAATATAATTTCTTTATTTCTACAAGTACATGTACAAGGTATACAGACCATAGCTGACATCAGTGACATACTATATAGAAAGCACCTTATTATGCTGAGCATTTCGGACAAAATAGGTTAGTTTTGTCCCAGGATGCGACCCACACCAGTCGACTAACACCCAGGTACCCATTTTGTACTGATGGGTGAACATGGACAGTAGGTGTCTTATGGAAACACGTCCCTAATGTTTTCCAGCCGTACGGAGGTTCGAACTCCGGACCTCAGTGTGTGAGCTGAGTGCGCTAGCGATCGACCTACGGGACACCAATGAGTGTGGTGTATCTCTAGTTAATTAAATACCTGTGGGATTTTAGGTGTAAAACACAGGCGTTCTTCAAGTCGTCCATTTTGAAGGCGTATTGGTGTTGGAAGTCTTTGGATGTTTCGTTAACCTACATTTAGTTACAGTCTGTGCAAGGGATTATGTAAATCCCTGGAGATGAATGAAGCTGGTGGTATCCCTTACATGTGATGTCTTTGATTGCAGTGGATGCAGTGGTCGATGCATGGAATTCGTGCAACACTATAGGTCCGACCTACTTCCACGAGTGGGATTTCTACAGTGGTGATTCCGTCTACCTTTCCTCCATCTCATCCGTCTGGAGTATATAAGCCCCATCTCCGCGAATACCATGCACTATTACCAAGATTGGTGGACTGAACACATGGACTCCAGGCCGAGGGACTGATTCCCTCACACTCCTCATCTTCCACCATTTCTCTGCACTGGACTGAAGAAGCAACTGGCTGGATAAACGCTTCCAGAATAAAAATACTTGGAATTCGGTATTGGAAAGAATGTTGGAGAGGTTTTTGTCCGAGGTTTCTGTCCGACATGGACCATTTACAAAGTCCAAGTCGGACCGAAACGTCGTCGTAAGCTCCTCTATCCTATGTGCGGGTTATTTGTGAGGATTATGTATCTTCTTGGGTTTTATAGATAAATGGCTCAGAACCCACAAGTTGATAAATTAGACACATGTGCAATATTTGGGTATCTTCAGTGAAGAAACGTTTCGCCCCACAGTGACCTCATCAGACCAATTCATTGCGGTCCCTATATATTCACATATCCTCTCACACCAAGTAGATCTGTTTGTGACTTGATAAATCCCACTTTATGGGCGAAACGTTGTCAATAATGCATCTCATTATACTGCATTTGTATCTTTTTATCCACAAGATGACAAACTAGTGACTGTGATATTCGTTTTGTAACTTGATAAAGATCAATATGTGGGCGAAACGTATATTTTTCTCACCAGACAACAAGCTTGCCTTGTTAGGTTCACTTGTAATACCAGCGAGATGGTATTACAAGTGAACTTAACTAATACCAACCAGCTTTTATTAGGAAAGATCAATGTCGAGCCTTTAAAAAATCTACCAGGTCTCATTCAGGACTTATCAATAAGTCTCACGTAGCAATCTATCAAGAAATAGATTTGTGGTTGGCCTGCTGGCGTCGAAGCTGCCACCAAGGGGACTCGCCACGTTGATTTATATCTCCTGGTCTCTTGTGTGAAGAAGCATCTTATGATGAAATAGAGTAATGACGAATATATATATATATATATATATATATATATATATATATATATATATATATATATATATATATATATATATATATATATATATATATATATATATATATATATATATATAACTGGTAACTGTCCATTATAGTTATAATGGTGATTGTTCATTGTATTTTCTAATGGTGATATTGTATGTATTTCAGGTGTGTAGCGATACATGGCATGAAACACCTGCGAAGCAGCTGTCACATGTGTTGCTGGTGAGTTGTTGTTATTGACATACACAATATTTGTTTCTCTTATTAGTGACAAATTCATTATTTGTCAAAAATGACACCTGTGTTCAGTTCAGGACATTTAAATGAAACATTTCGCCAAGAGTGGCTTCTGTGTGGCGAAACATCTCTCTCAATAAATGTCCCGAACGGCACATAAATGTTATTTTTGAGAGTTTGTCGGTATTAAAAGACCATTTACAAAAACGTTATTTGTTGATCTTGTTGCTAGTGACAAATGCAATATTGTTGTTCTTGTTGCTAGTGACAAATTATAATATTTGTTGTTTTTGTCAGTGACAGATACAATATTTGTTGATTTTGTTGCTAGAGACAAATACAATATTGTTGTTGTTAGTGACAAATACAATATTGTTGTTGTTAGTGACAAATACAATATTGTTGTTAGTGACAAATACAATATTTGTTGTTTTTGTTAGTGACAAATACAATATTTGTTGTTTTAGTTGTTAGTGACATACATGTACACTGACTCTGGTCATAGGCCATTTATGACCATTCTAACTAGAACTTTTGGACATATGACCGAGACCTTGCCCTGGCTTACCGGTTCAGGACTTTAGGAATTGGAAAACTCTTCAACTAATGTTCTAAAAAAAGCTAAAATAAAAATCCATCTTGTTCTCTCAAGATGAGAGTATTTTTATTTTTAACTGAAAAATTTATTTTGGTGAGAAGACAGGATTTAATTATATATATATATATATATATATATATATATATATATATATATATATATATATATATATATATATATATATATATATATATATATAATATATATATATATATATATGTGTGTGTGTGTGTGTATGTGTGTGTGTGTGTTTGTGTGTGTGTGTGTGTTTGTGTGTGTGTGTGTGTGTGTGTGTGTACTCACCTAGTTTTGGTTGCAGGGGTCGATTCATAGCTCCTGGCCCCGCCTCTTCACTGGCCGCTACTGAGTCACTCTCCCTGCGCCATGAGCTTTATCATACCTCTTCTTAATGCTATGTATGGAACCTGCCTCCACTACATCGCTTCCCAAACTATTCCACTTGCTGACAACTCTGACTGAAGAAATACTTCCTAACATCCCTATGATTCATCTGAGTCTTCAACTTCCAACTGTGTCCCCTTGTTGCTGTGTCCCATCTATGGAACATTCTGTCTCTGTCCACCTTGTCAATTCCTCTCAGTATTTTATATGTCGTTATCATGTGACCCCTATCTCTCCTGTCCTCCAGTGTCGTCAGGTCGATTTCCCTTAACCTCTCCTCATAGGACATACCCCTTAGCTCCGGGACTAGTCTTGTTGCAAACCTTTGCACTTTCTCTAGCTTCTTTACGTGCTTGGCTAGGTGTGGGTTCTAAACTGGTGCTGCATCCTCCAATATGGGCCTAACGTACACAGTGTACAGGGTCCTGAACGATTCCTTATTAAGATGTCGGAATGCTGTTACTAGGTTTGCTAGGGGCCCGTATGTTGCAGCAGTTATTTGGTTGATGTGCGCCTCAGAAGATGTGCCTGGTGTTATACTCACCCCAAGATCTTTTTCCTTGATTGAGGTTTGTAGTCTCTGGCCCCCCCTAAACTGTACTCCGTCTGCGGTCTTCTTTGCCCTTCCCCAATCTTCATGACTTTGTGTGTGTATGTGTGTGTGTGTGTATGTGTACTCACCTAATTGTACTCATCTAATTGTGGTTGCAGGGGTCGAGACTCAGCTCCTGGCCCCGCCTCTTCACTGATCGCTACTAGGTCCCCTCTCTCCCTGCTCCATGAGCTTTATCATACCTCGTCTTAAAGCTATGTATGGTTCCTCCCTCCACTACATCATTTGCCAGACTATTCCACTTCCTGACATCTCTATGACTGAATAAATACTTCCTAAGATCCCTTTGACTCATCTGAGTTTTCAACTTCCAATTGTGACCCTTTGTTTCTGTGTTCCCTCGCTGGAACATCCTGTGTGTGTGTGTGTGTGTGTGTGTGTGTGTGTGTGTGTGTGTGTGTGTGTGTGTGTGTGTACACTCACACTGCTCATCCCCTGACAGGATGGAAATTTAAGCAGTTAAATGTGTACAAATGTAAATTATCCAGCAGTGTAGTGTCCATCCACATCGAGGCGAGACTTGTAAATCATTTACCTGTGTAAATGACTCTAATCTGTTGTCTGTATGCACTGTACATTTGCTCTGTTCTCGAGGAATAAATTATATTACTCAGTGATTAATTTAGGTCACACTGTGAACAATTCAAGTCACAGTGTAATTTAAGGACCCCTCAGCGATTAACACACACACACACACACACACACACACACACACACACACTGTCTTGAAATAATTTTTATATATATATAGACAGTATTCACTTTCATGGGTTACAATTTTTATGTGTTCAATTTAAGTTGGATTGGGAGGGACAGATGGTGTCTTTTAAGGGACTGAAGCTAGAGCACGACACAGCCACGCTGATGTGGGATTCACCTATAAAAAAAACTGCATTTCTGGAGCGATACACAAATACCCAGCACGCAGCAGTGTTTGTTAATGATTTGTGACGCGTTAATGGTGCAAGTCGGACCGAAACGTCGCCATAAGTTAAAATCTCACGTTATTTGTGTATTGAGTCTACACTCTGCAATGCAAAATGATTTACCACTGTCAGAAGTAAACACTCTCAAATTAAGTTTACACAATATGTGTCTGAGTCCACGTGAGTAGGAGTGAGATCCGTCCTCAGTGTACTATGAAAAATCCTTCTGATAGTTGAATATGGATCCAAATGAGGATTTTCCTTACTAGGGATCAGGGAGAGAGTACTCCCTTTTGTCACTGCCTCGCTACTAACCCCTCTCACTACTTTCCTCCTACTACTACCCCTCTCGTTTATTATATTTCCTCTACTACTACACCTCTTCCTCTTGTAGTCAAATATGGACGCAAATGGAAATGAATTCTCCTTGCTAGGGATTTGGGCAGCGACAGTAGTGAGTAATCCCTTTTATCACACCCTTACTAATCCCACCTTCCTACTTTCCTCCTCATACTACTACTACCCTCCCCCTTAATACTATTTCCAATATTATTACCCCACCCCTTAATACTATTTCCCCAAATACTACCCCTTCCTATCAATTCTACGTCTACTAATTGCTGCCAGGAACTGCGTAAATATTAAATGATAATTAATCAGGATCTTAGGGAGGTACTACCATCCTGTGGTAGTAGGTTGGTAGACAGCAACCACCCAGGGAGGTACTACCATCCTGTGGTAGTAGGAAGTGAAAAAGAATTCTTCCTCCGAAAGCCTTGCGTGTCGTAAAATACCGAGAGCAAGGGGCTAGTAACCCGCGCTCCCCCCCCTCCTGTATAAATTACTAAATTTAAAAAGAAAAACGTTCTGTTTTCTTTTAAAGTCACCCTACCTCGGTGGGAGACGGCCGGTGTGTGGAAAAAAAGCTTAATCAGGTAATCAGATTCACAAATATAATTCATTAATACTTTTATGTCTTTCGCACACTCTACTATTAAATGGTTTTAGGACATAATTTCCAGAGCTTACTTCCAACCAGTGATAAGTAAATTTAACATTTTCTTGAAATCTTGTCAGTGCTTACATAGAAGAATTCAAAGATGGAACTATAACAGAGAAGATAAAAAACTAGGACAAAGGATACAGTGAATTAGACGGAATTGGAGAATTAATGGGAACAGCGATGACTGCATTTTTAAAGCACAATTTCTCTGAAACAAGTTAAATCAAACTCCTGAAACTCTGAAGGGTAAATGTCTGCCCTTCTTTCAGCTGAAAGGGATTTCATTAAAAATCTGTGGAGTAAGCCAGCATCTTCAGAGTAAGCCAGCACCTTTAGAGTAAGCCAGCATCTTTAGAGTAAGCCAGCATCTTCAGAGTAAGCCAGCATCTTCAGAGTAAGCCAGCATCTTCAGAGTAAGCCAGCATCATCAGAGTAACCCAGCATCTTCAGAGCAACCCAGCATCTTCAGAGTAAGCCAGCATCTTCAGAGTAAGCCAGCATCATCAGAGTAACCCAGCATCTTCAGAGCAACCCAGCATCTTCAGAGTAAGCCAGCATCTTCAGAGTAAGCCAGCATCTTCAGAGCAACCCAGCATCTTCAGAGTAACCCAGCATCTTCAGAGCAACCCAGCATCTTCAGAGTAAGCCAGCATCTTCAGAGTAACCCAGCATCTTCAGAGCAACCCAGCATCTTCAGAGTAAGCCAACATCTTCAGAGTAAGTCAACATCTTCAGAGTAAGCCAGCATCTTCAGAGTAAGTCAACATCTTCAGAGTAAGCCAGCATCTTCAGAGTAAGTCAACATCTTCAGAGTAAGCTAACATCTTCAGAGTAAGCCAGCATCTTCAGAGCAAGTCAGAATTATTCTGCAACTCTCTGATCACTCAAAGATCAAGAAGAAATCTATTGAACTTTAAGTCAATAAAAAGCAATAAACCCTGATATTCAAACATCACGAGAAAATGTTCATAACATGCCACAGATAAATTAATCATAATAATAATAATAATGTAATAATAATAACGACAAAAATAATAATGCCAATAATAATAATAATACTAATAATAATAATAATAATAATAACGACAATAATAATAATAATACTTTTGTTTTTCTCTTTGGACCACCCCCCGCCTTGGTGGGAAACGGCCGATTTGTTGAAAGAAAAATAATAATAATAATAATAATAATAATAATAATATAGACAACAACAACAATAATAATAATAATAATAATAATAATAATAATAATAATAATAATAATTAATATATAATAATAATAATAATAATAATAATAATAATAATAATAATAATAATAATAATAATAAACTTAGTGAAATTGTTTACTTACTTAGTAACAAACAGTATTGGCATCTAACTTCTAACTGGGTCCTTTGATTACTATTGCCTTCCCTGACCACACACGCTGTTTAACTATGTGTAGCCTACTAACTCCACGTAACAAGCTTAGAAGTTAGTGGAGTGATGGAATGAGAGAGGGCAGCAGGATCCACTAAGATGAGGGAAGGCAGCAGGACCCGCTAAGCTGAGGGAAGGCAGCTGCATCCACTACGCTGAGGGAAGGTAGCAGGATCCACTAAGCTGAGGGAAGGTAGCAGGATCCGCTAAGATCAGGGAAGGCAGCAGGATCCGCTAAGCTGAGGGAAGGCAGCTGCATCCACTACGCTGAGGGAAGGTAGCAGGATCCACTAAGCTGAGGGAAGGTAGCAGGATCCGTTAAGCTGAGGGAAGGCAGCTGGATCCGTTAAGCTGAGGGAAGGCAGCTGGATCCGTTAAGCTGAGGGAAGGCAGCTGGATCCACTACGCTGAGAGAAAGTGGCAGGATCCGCTGAACTAAGCGAATGAGAAAGGTAGGGAAGGCAGCAATACCCGTTAAGCTTAGCAGTGAGGAAGTAACAATAACCGCTAAGTTCAGCGTTTCATTCTCATGATAACAATCAAAATTAAGCGCTAAGCAAGCTAAGCGGAGGGAAGGTAGCGGTAATCGCTAAGCTAAGCGGAGGGGAGGTAGCGGTAATCGCTAAGCTAAGCGGAGGGGAGGTAGCGGTAATCGCTAAGCTAAGCGGAGGGAAGGTACATAATCCGCTAAGTTAAGCAATGTTGGTTAATGACGCGAAGGCAACAGCTGTCCTAGAGTTGTTTAATCGGGATTAACTTGTGTGATGGTAAGTTGACTAAGTGATGGTTGAACGACATGGCTGGCGACAAGTTAGATACCTTAATGACATGGCTGGCGACAAGTTAGATACCTTAACGACATGGCTGGCGACAGGTTAGATACCTTAATGACATGGCTGGCGACAGGTTAGATACCTTAATGACATGGCTGGCGACAGGTTAGATACCTTAATGACATGGCTGGCGACAGGTTAGATACCTTAATGACATGGCTGGCGACAGGTTAGATACCTCAACGACATGTCTGGCGACAGCTTAGATACCTCAACGACATGGCTGGCGACAGGTTAGATACTTAACGACATGGCTGACGACAGGTTAGATGCCTTAACGACATGGCTGGCGACAGGTTAGATACCTTAACGACATGTCCGACGTAGATATCAACACATGGCATGCACAGGTTAGATGTAACGACATGGCTGACGACAGGTTAATGCCTTAACGACATGGCTTGCGACAGGTTAGATACCTTAACGATATAGATAAACATAACACACGGTGTATGTATTCTGATGGTATATCCATGTCAATGTGTATGCACTAAGAAATAGTGTATGCTCACATGGTGGGATATATATCACAGTATATATACACTGAGAAGCAGTGTATGCTCACATGGAGGGATATATATATATCACAGTATATATACACTGAGAAGCAGTGTATGCACACATGGAGGGATATATATCACAGTATATATACACTGAAAAGCAGTGAATGCTCACATGGAGGGATATATATTACAGTATATATACACTGAGAAGCAGTGTATGCTCACATGGAGGGATATATGTCACAGTATATATACACTGAGAAGCAGTGTATGCTCACATGGAGGGATATATATCACAGTATATATACACTGAGAAGGAGTGTATGCTCACATGGAGGGATATATGTCACAGTATATATACACTGACAAGCAGTGTACGCTCACCTGTAGGGATATATCACAGAATATATACACTGTATGTCCAGACGTAATATTAAAGAATTTTTTATCTGGTGATAAATAGGTTTCATGTACTTATAAATATTAAATGAGTTTTAAACCCAATTAACCAATTCTTGGGAGCAATAGTGTGTGTGTTGTGTGTGTGTGTGTGTGTGTGTGTGTGTGTGTGTGTGTGTGTGTGTGTGTGTGTGTGTGGATGGGAGTATACCTCAGTATGCATTCACCAGAGTAGTATGGAGGTAAATGGCTCAGAGAACCGACAGGTTGGTAAGTTAGACACCTATGCAACACTTTCGTATCTTTATTGAGGAAACGTTTCGCCCCACAGTGGCTTCATCAGTCCAATACAAAGAAGAATGAAGAAGATCAGGAGTTTGAAAAGAGTTATGGACTGATTACATCGACTCCAGTCTGAGGGACTGATTACCTCAAACCCCCTCTGATTTTCACCATTCTCCTTTGTATTGGACTGATGAAGCCACTTGTGGCGAACCGTTTCCTCAATAAAGATACCCAAGTGTTGCAGGTGTGTCTAATTTATCAACCAGACTAGTATACTTTAACCACTATGTAAAGATCTAAGCTCCCCTTGACTGGTAGTATACCTGAAGTCTTAAAGCATTTAAGAACTCCTATTTACTATTAATTTACAATTTACAATTCCGGTCTCATATTCAGATTTATTTCTCTATAGGTAAAATCTTCAATTGTAATTATTTATTTTCCTTTTGTGGTGCTCTTTAAATGCCATTTCAAACTTTCCTCTTTCGAAAGTAATATTTAATTGTGACTTGTGTACTAAATATTAACAGTATCGTATTTTTGTTTTCTGTTTTATATCACTCATGTTTTAATGCGTGTGTGTACTCACCTAGTTGTGATTGCAGGGGTCGAGTCATAGCTCCTGGCTATGATTCGACTCCTGGCTGTGTGTTGGTGTGTGTGTGTATGTGTGTATATGTGTGTGTGTGTGTTAGTTACCATTTTGTCCTAGGCACATGTCGATTAGACACTAGGCCTGTTGTATGTATGTGTGTGTGTGTGTAAGGAAACACTTCGAAATGTTTCGGCCCCGCCGGGAATTGAACCCGGGCCCTCCGTGCGTGAAGCAAGAGCGCTAGCCACCATGCCATCGGGGCGTGTATGTGTGTGTGTTTTCGCACGCGCGCGCGCACACACACACACACGAGTCTGAGATAAGGAGCCAACTTTACAAAGAAAACACACTGAAATCAGGAGACAGTCTGAAGTTGATCAGTAATCAGGTTGCAGTGAATGAAAGGACAGAAATGACAAAGGGCAAACATTATCAATGAGAAGAGATAAGATACCTTACTGCAAGATGCAGCAGATAAGGTGAAAACTCTCTTCCAGAGGTCAAGCAAAGGTCGAGTTATCATAGGTCAGACACAGAATTCCCCAGGGAAAGTGAGATAGCAAGACACGTCTTAAATGTTACAAAGTATAGCTCATTATGGGTTAACGAGATGCCCGGGATAAGTCTTACGAGGTTACCATCAGAGGTCATCTAAGACTTCTTGTCCATAGTTCTTCTTGCAGCTCCGTTTTCTTGTGTTTCTGCCTTGTAAACCACACAATATATATATATATATATATATATATATATATATATATATATATATATATATATTTGTACCTCCTGGGTGGTTGCTGTCTACCAACCTACTACCACAGGTTGGTAGTACCTCCTGGGTGGTTGCTGTCTACCAACCTACTACCACAGGATGGTAGTACCTCCTTGGGTGGTTGCTGTCTACCAACCTACTACCACAGGATGGTAGTACCTCCCTGGATGGTTGCTGTCTACCAACCTACTACCACAGGATGGTAGTACCTCCCTGGATGGTTGCTGTCTACCAACCTACTTCCACAGGATAGTAGTACCTTCCCGGGTGTTTGCTGTCTACCAACCTACTACCACAGGATGGTAGTACCTCCTGGATGGTTGCTGTCTACCAACCTACTACCACAGGATGGTAGTACCTCCCTGGGTGTTGCTGTCTACCAACCTATACCACAGGATGAGTAGTACCTCCCTGGCGTGGTTGCTGTCTACCAACCTACTTCCACAGGATGGTAGTACCTTCCCTGGATGGTTGCTGTCTACCAACCTACTTCCACAGGATAGTAGTACCTTCCCGGGTGTTTGCTGTCTACCAACCTACTACCACAGGATGGTAGTACCTCCCTGGGTGGCTGCTGTCTACCAACCTACTACCACAGGATGGTAGTACCTCCCTGGGTGGCTGCTGTCTACCAACCTACTACCACAGGATGGTAGTACCTCCCTGGGTGGCTGCTGTCTACCAACCTACTACCACAGGATGGTAGTACGTCCCTGGTGGTTGCTGTCTACCAACCTACTACCACAGGATGTAGTACGTCCCTGGGTGGTTGCTGTCTACCAACCTACTACCACAGGATGGTAGTACCTCCCTGGTGGTTGCTGTCTACCAACCTACTACCACAGGATGGTAGTATCCTGGGTGGTAGCTGTCTACCAACTTACTACCATAATATATATATATATATATATATATATATATATATATATATATATATATATATATGAAAGAAAAAATCTGGAAATGACAAAGCATAATATATTAGGGCTGAACCAAATATCACGAAGAAACTTGGCAGAAGTAGTCTTCGTAGTTAAGCGTTTCGATCTCTTAGAACTTTATGAAGTGCTACACATCTCGACCAGTTCAAGTTTGTCCAGGAAAGTGTGCCTTTACTTCACTATTTATCGACGTCAGGCCATTTAGACTGAGCTAAATATCAGCTAATAAGAACACAACTCTGAAAATTGCGTAGATAGCTAATGGATTTGCCTCATATAATAAGTTTGTCTTGGCCTAGTCTTGGCCGAGTCTTGGCCGAGTCTTGGCCTAGTCTTGGCCTAGTCTTGGCCTAGTCTTGGCCTAGTCTTGGCCTAGTCTTGTAACATCGAGTCAAAACTAAGCGTACAATGACACAGTAAAATCATAACGATGACCAATAAGTACCTTAGGGAAAAATTAAGAGGGTCCGTAATACATTACAGAACCTGGCAGTAAACTAGCGATTATAAATCTATCGCCTGGAGAGAGTCTATCGTTACACCGAAAAAATTTGCGTGGTTTTCGTACAGCTGAATGTGAGATATTCTTTTACGATATTCTGTCCACTGACCCTATGGTTCCGGATTTATGGGACACCATGTAGATGAGAAACACTAAGACTGGCTAAGTAAACGTTTACTTATAAGGAACACATTGAATGTTATACATAAGAGATTCATATCAGGTGAATAAGATGCTGATAAAAATAGGTAAGGCACAATGCACAGATAGATATATATAAACATCAGAAAGCCAGTGGAAACCTGATGCTATAATTGCCCTATGCTCTGAAGACCCTTCATTCTAACCCTAACTTAGGTCGTCTACTCAACCTGTCTCTCTAAATGACCTTAGGACTTGGACCTGACCCAGTTCCTGCATCTGTATTCAACTCAGGACCCGAGTTATATATATATATATATATATATATATATATATATATATATATATATATATATATATATATATATATATATATATATATATATATATATATATATCGTGCCGAATAGGTAAAACTTACTAAGTAGCAAGAACTCATTTAAAATTAAGTCCTTTCTAAAACTTTGTCTTATACGTTTAACCATATAATTTTTTTCCTTTATGTTAATGTAAAAATTAATAATTTTGTTCCAAAAGAACCTCAGGAAACTTACCTAACCTTATTATAACAAGCGCAATTTAATTTAGCATAATCCAACAAAATATAATTTAGATAAGTTTACAATAATTTAATAATATACAAATTTATGCGAAATGATCGTTTACACAAATTTTCGCTTGCCTTATTCGGCGAGAAGAGCGTTGCTATTTAATCCAAAATATATATGGATAATCAAGACCTTATTTACCCAGACCCTGAAAAATCAGTACCTTATTTTTCAAAGCCCTGAAAAAAAATTCTTATCCTAATTACCCTGGTACTGGATAGTGGATTAACGAGGTCTGGGGTTAATTATTCACAGGCCACCGAGGGTTAATATAAATTAAGACGGTGAAGTGTTTGGGCAGATCATTGCACCTTGGATCAAACTCATCAACAATACAGAAAGCCCAGGGTAACCTGAGCTTATATATATTTGGGGGGTCCACTTCTGGTGCAAATTGTGGAACCCATAACCTCGGAGAAGTGGATAAAAAGGCTTCTAGGAAGAATATTTGTTTTTTTCCTGAAGTCATTTGAATATTACATTTCTCCTACCACCCCATCCTTATATATATATATATATATATATATATATATATATATATATATATATATATATATATATATATATATATATATTATAACCACAAACGAGTGGTATTGATCAATACGTACACTGCACTAGGCAGGGTTCGACCTATGATGCTTTGGCCCGCCTCATGGTGAGCCAAAGCATCATAGGTCGAACCTGGCTAGTGCAGTGTAGTATTATTGATATATATATATATATATATATATATATATATATATATATATATATATATATATATATATATATATATAGTACCAACAGCAGGAACGGTAGTAACAACAGCAGGAACGGTAGTAACAACAGCAGGAACGGTAGTAACAACACAGGAAATAGTAACAGCAGGAACGGTAGTAACAACAGCAGGAACGGTAGTAACAACAGCAGGAACGGTAGTAGCAACAGCAGGAACGGTAGTAACAACAGCAGGAACGGTAGTAACAACAGCAGGAACGGTAGTAACAACAGCAGGAACGGTAGTAACAACATCAGGAACGGTAGTAACAACAGCAGGAACGGTAGTAACAACAGCAGGAACGGTAGTAACAACAACAGGAACGGTAGTAGCAACACAGGAACGGTAGTAGCAACAACAGGAACGGTAGTAGCAACAACAGGAACGGTAGTAGCAACAACAGGAACGGTAGTAATAACAGCAGGAACGGTAGTAACAACAGCAGGAACGGTAGTAACAACAGCAGGAACGGTAGTAGCAACAGCAGGAACGGTAGTAGCAACAGCAGGAACGGTAGTAGCAACAGCAGGAACGGTAGTAGCAACAACAGGAACGGTAGTAGCAACAACAGGAACGGTAGTAACAACAGCAGAAATGGTAGTAACAACAGCAGGAACGGTAGTAACAACAGCAGGAACGGTAGTAACAACAGCAGGAACGGTAGTAGCAACAACAGGAACGGTAGTAGCAACAGCAGGAACGGTAGTAGCAACAGCAGGAACGGTAGTAGCAACAACAGGAACGGTAGTAACAACAGCAGGAACGGTAGTAACAACAGCAAAAACGGTAGTAGCAACAACAGGAACGGTAGTAGCAACAGCAGGAACGGTAGTAGCAACAACAGGAACGGTAGTAGCAACAACAGGAACGGTAGTAACAACAGCAGGAACGGTAGTAACAACAGCAGGAACGGTAGTAACAACAGCAGGAACGGTAGTAACAACAGCAGGAACGGTAGTAGCAACAGCAGGAACGGCAGTAGCAACAGCAGGAACGGTAGTAGCAACAGCAGAACGATAGTAGTAACAGCAGGAATGATAGTAGTAACAGCAGGAACGGCAGTAGCAACAGCAGGAACGGCAGTAGCAACAGCAGGAACGATAGTAGTAACAGCAGGAATGATATAGCAACAGCAGCAGCAGGTTCCAGGAGACAGCAACAGCAACAAGCGACAGGAAGCAGTAGCGGCATGAGCAACAATCGCAGCAGCAGCAGCAGCAAAAGCAACAAGAACATCAGTTGCAGCAGCGCCAACAGCATCTACAGCAGCAGCAGCAGGTGTCAGGCAGAGTGCCAGTCTGGCATCTTCAAATCCGGAGAAAATCCTCTAGCTTAAAATTTATAATATCCACACCTCTGCCTTTCTCCTTTTCCTCGCTCTCTCTCTCCTACTCTCCCTCTCTTTCCTCCTTGCTGTTATCTTTTCCTCTGCCCTCACTGTTTATTCTTATGTCTTCACCGTACCCACATCTCTCACTCTCTCTCATTCTCCTACCTGCTTTCTTTTTCTTCTTCCTTCGTCTTGCTCTACCCACACTCTTCTTGAAATTTCTGTTCCTGCTTCTCTGCCCCCTGACCTCAATAGTAAGCAGATTACTAGAGTAAATTATAGCTGATATAAGAAACCATCTTGATAAGCATAATTTGATCTATGATACTTAGTATGGATTCACGAGGGGTCGTTCCTGCCTAACTAATTTACTGACTTTCTTCAGTAAAGCTTTTGAGGCTGTTGATCACGATAAAGAATACGATATTATTTATTTGGATTTTAGTAAAGCTTTTGATAGAGCACGACACAAAGGACCTCTAAAGAAAGCGGCAGCACATGGTATTGAAGAAAAAGTCCTGACATGGATAGAAGCATGGTTCACTTGCTGACGATACAAAAATAGGCAGGATAATTGATTCGGAGTAAGATGGCACCGTACTTCAGGAGGATTTAGTGGCAGATGCAGTTTAATGTAGACAAATGCAAAGTTCTGAAGCTCGGGAAAATAAATAACCCTAGAACTTATAAACTAAATAATATAGAACTTGGCCATACAGAATTCGGAAAGGACTTGGGAGTTATAGTAAGCAGGAACCTGACGTCAAGACAGCAGTTCCTAAGCGTACGTAATAAGGTAAACAAATTACTGGAATTTATATCAAGAAGTGTAAGTAATAGGAGTCCAGAGGATATACGAAATCTCTACACATCATTAGTAAGACCTCACAAAGATTATGCTGCTCAGTTCTGGTCTCCATGTTACAGAATGGACACAAATTCGTTAGAAAATATTCAGAGAAGAATAGCAAAAATAATTCCATTGCATCATTGCATGCCCAGCCCTGGTTGTGTGCGGGTGCTCGTGGTGTCCTCTGGTGGCCGTATCGTGAAATTTTATTTTCACTGTCATGGAGGCCGGTTACAGGAGGAGAGTTAACACCATTGGGATTGAGGTTCTACAGGGAGCGGTGTACCCATCCAATGTGGATGTTGTTCTGCCAGCACTTCTACGTGATGTTCTAGGCGCCGACCATTCAGAACTGTACGGCATATCTTTGAATGGGGCGAGGAGACTATTTGTGAAATTTGCTTGCACGGAGGCTTACCACAGGATCGTGGATAAGTTTCAGGACAAAAGGTTGGTGGTAATGGAAGGACTAGTGGTATGTGTACGTGACATTTCAGCCACTTATAAGTGGATAAAATTGAGGAACGTGCCGTTTGAGGCGGCAGAATGTGATGTCACTGAAGTCATGCAGAAATATGGAATTGTTCATGCTGTAACTGTTGGACGGTGGACAAAGGGGCCCTATGCTGGTATGTTGGAGGGGACGTATTCGGTCAAGATGACGTTACGTCAGGCAATCCCTTCGTACGTACTAATGTCTGGTTTTCGCACGCAGGTGTATGTCACTTATGTTGGGCAGGCCCGTACCTGTCGGTTATGCGGACAGCAGGGGCACCTGGCGGTGGATTGTATTCGAAGGCAGATGGATGTGCGGCCAGGTGAGGAGGCTGGTGTGCGGACGGAGCAGGCTTCAGCAGTTTCTACAGAAGAACAACGTGTGGACGACGGGAAGGAGGGCATGGTGCGTAAGTCGTGGAGTGAGGAAATGAATCAGGTGGACAGGCAGAAGGAGGAGGAGGGTAAGGTGTCGTCTGAGGCATCGGTGGTGCAGAGTACCGCGTCTGTTGACGAACATCAGGGTTTGCCTGGGGAGGAGGCAGAGATCTTGCAGGATTTGAGAGAGTTCATACAGGAGATCCCTTATCGATGGAAGAAGTCTCTGCACTGGTGCAGGGTGGGGCACAGAATGATTTTCATGTGAATGTTGTTGAGAAAGACATGTGTGGGGAAGAGAATAATGTTCATGTATCTGTGGTAGTGGCAGAAGTTCATAGGGAGGAAGAAATGGAGTTGATTGAAGAGAAAGGTGCGTCCAGGAAAAGGCCGGGAGAGGAGTCTGAGGATGACTTGTTGACGGCGGCGAAAGGCCTGGGAAAAAGGTGTGGGCAGAAGTGGTTCAGGGAAAGGGCAAGATCGAAAGGTCATGGTGCTGCTGGGGTAGTGAAGGAGGATGAGAGGGGTAGGAGGGGAAAGGATGGGGAGGGAATATGAAATTGGAGAAGAGAGTACTGAAGCAGAAGGGCAAACCACAGTCTTATATTTCAGGTGTGTAACAATAAACGTGAATGGCCTCAGGAATGAGGTAAGACGCAAATGGGTGGAGGTTACTTTGAAAAGGTGGAAAGTTGATGTCGTCTTTATACAGGAGCATAATTATAGGAAGGGTAATGAGATTGTGGTGAAGGGGTATAGGATTTTGCGTGTGATGCCAGGGCGTTTAAAGGGGTGTGTTGGTAGGAATCAGTGAGTCAAGCCCATTCACCTTGGAGTCTTGGGAGGACGTGGGAGGTAGAGTAGTTAGAGTGAACGGGGATTGGGGTGGGGTGCAGGTGAGCTTCTTGGGTGTGTATATGCCAGCCATAGGAAATAGGAGTATAAAGGATGATTTTGTTAATAATGAATTGGCGATGCTGTCCGAGGTTTGCCTCAGGTGTCTATAATTGCTGGTGATTGGAATTGTGTGATTAGGATAAGGGACGTGGAACCACGGGGAGGGGTGTGTGTTGGGGTCTTTGAGGAGTGTTGGGGGCAGTGGGTGTGGTAGACGTGGTGGGGGACGTGGAGAGTTGGTGAATACACATTTGTGAGGAATGCTTATGCGGCAGATTGGACAGAATATATGTGACGAGGGCGGTGGAAGTTCGGAGGGTGGAATGTGTAGATGTGGGTTTTCGGATCCATAGGGTGTGTTGTTTGAAGGGGTGTGATGGGTGGTGAGTGTGTATAAGAGTTATTGGAAATTGAATACGAGATTGTTGGAGAGGAAGGGGGTAGAGATGTTCGAAGAATGGTGGAGGGGGTGTGGACGGGGTGGGGGTGACGAATGGGGTTGTCAGGTGGTGGATGGAGAAGGGAAAGAGGAAATTCGGAAGTTTTATGGGTGGGTCGGTAGGAAGAGAGCAGGAGTAGGTTTGGGTATCAGAAATATTTGGAGGGTTGTTGCGTGATTGTCAGGTGGGGATTGGGGGGGAGTAAGGAAGAGGTGGTGGATTTGAGGATAGGTTACGGGAATTACAAGAGGAACGTTTTCATGCTTTAAGGGTTAGGAGTGGTATGGAGGAGGTATTATGGGGAAATAAGGCTTCAAAGGTGGTTTTACGGAATTTCCAGAAACGCAGGAGGGGATGTTAATTTCGTCTCTAAAGGTAGAAGGGGGTGGCTGGGTATCAGGAAGGAGGGTTTTGCAAACGATGGAGGGTATGGGGGGTACGCGGAAGGATGGTTCGTGGTCAATATGAGAAGGGAAGGTTAATCAGGTGGATAGAGATGGGTTGTTGAGGGGAATAGGGAGATTATTGAGTGTGGAGGAGGGACGAGAGTGTGGGGCTGAGATTGTGGAGGGAAGGTATGGGAGGGGTGAAGGGATTGAGGTTAGGGAAGTCACCTGGGATAGACGGGTTGTCGGGGATCTGTATGTCACTCATTGGGAGGCTTTAAAAGGGGTACTAGTGAGGTTGTTCAATGGGTTGAGGGAGGAGGGTTTTATGGGGAATCTATGAGGACTGGGGTGGTAGTTTTGGTGGCGAAGGTGATTCACCTGAGGGCCTAAGTGATTATAGGGGTTTGGCTATGTTGACGCGGATTACAAGATTTTCGCAAAGATATTGGCAAACAGGATCAAGAGGGTTTAGGGTGTTTTGCATGGGGGTCAATTTGGGGTGCCTGGAAGGAGTATTCGTACGGGCATCGGAGCATTACAGTTTATTGAAGATAGCGAAGAGGGGGTGCTAGGATTGATTGGCAGAGGGCATATGACAGGGTTGGAGAGACAAGGTTTTGGGGCAGGGGTAAGGTGGGTTGAAACATTGTATGCAGGTGCGTTAATACGGGTGCAGATTAATGGGAATGTGGGAAGGGCGGTGGAAATGAGAAGGGTCTGCGACAGGGATGTCCTCTGTCGCAGATCCTTTTGCACTTTTACAGGATCCTTTTATAGATTAGTGGAAAAGGGGTTGAGTACAGGGTCTGATGGGATGGAGGAGGTAGGGGTATAATTGGCTATGTTGATGATACAACGGTGTTAGTCAGGAAGGAGTGGCAATTGAGTGTGTTGAATGGGTTGGTAGAAAAGTTTGGGAGGGACAGGGATGAGGGTTAATAGGGAGAAGTCCAATTTATTGGAGGTTGGCAGTTGGTCTGGGGAACGTTGGGGTCGAGGAGGGGTTGGAATTGTGTGGAGACGATTAAAATATGTGGTATTGTTTTTAGTGCAGAAGCGATGGTGGCGAGGGGTGAATTCAAGGATGGTAGTGGACGAGGCGATTGGGAGGATGAGGGGTTGGGGAGGCGGTGAGCTGACATTAATGCAAAGGGTGATAGTCATTAATGCATTGGTGTATAGCAAATTATGGTTTAGGGCGGTGGTATATCCCTCTTGGAGGTGGATGTGCAACGTTTGTTGAGTAACGTTTTGAAATTTATTTGGGGGAATGGGAGACACTGGCTGAGTAGGGAGGTCGTGGAAACAAAGACGAGGTGGGAGGGTTAGGGTTGATACCATTGAGGTGTAGGTTGAGAAGTGTTTTCGTGAGGCATGAGTATCTGATGAGGGAGGAAGGGGGACGAAGAGTGGGTTAGTAATGAAGGAGGTGCGTAGGTGGTGGGAAAGGAAGGAAGTTTGTTATGTGAGAATATTTTAAAGGGTTATTGGTGATGAAAGAGCCAGGGAAGAGTAAGGTGAGTAGGTTGGATAGGTTGGGAATGGAGGGAGGGTGGTGCAGGGAGTGGGGTTTATCCTCTGTATGATTGGCAGGAATATGGAGGTGGTTTCACAGTTAAGTTGCATCCTAGGGTGAGGGAGATAGGGTATAGGTTTTGCAGGGTTTTTGGCTTCTAAAGCACAATTATATATCATGGGGTTGATAAGTGAGGGGTTTGTAGTAGATGTGGCGAAGTGGAAACGGCATATCACGTCGTTTATTTTTGTGGAGGATTGCAGGAGGTGAGAGAATGGTTTGGGGGTGTTACGACAGGTGGGGAAAGGAAGTTTCAGTTCTGAGGGCGCTGAGTTTGGATTTGGGGCAGTTTTCGGACAGCATACGCAGGGTTTGTCTTATTTGGTATTAGATTATGTATATATTTCTTGGAGGTATAAGGACGAGGAGGAGGGCTCGTATTGGGGCATTAGGAGCAGCTTTTATAGGACTAAGTGTAGGAAGAGGGTTTTATATGGTAGGGCGTGGAAAAGGCTTTTCGCAGGCTTATCGAGGGATGACAGTGTATGGGTTAGGGAGTGGGGATGGAAAGGATTAGCATGGGTAGGGGAGGGATGGGTCAGGGCGGTGCTCGAGGATAGGTTGAGGTAGAGGGAGCATGTAGATAGTGGGGTAGGGGGTTTTCAGGGGTAGGCAGTTAGGTTGGGTGTGTGTATATCAGTGGGGAAGAGGCTGGGGTGGTTTCTGCTTCAGTACTTTTCTGAGAAGGTGCTTCCATTCTGTTAGGCAGGAACGTAGAATGGATAAAAGGTGGATTCATTGGTTGCGTAAGTTAAGGTATGTGAGTTATTATTGGGCTTAAAGAGGTGTGGTGATTTGACATTGTGTGAGGGGTTCAGGACCTCTGAGGTACCCAAAGAATGGTGGGAGATTAGAGTGCCATAAGTTTTGGTTGGTTACAGAAATCCTGGTGGGATTGATTACTGTTTTTGTGCTGAAAAATTGATTGTCATCTTTTATTTATGGCCTTATGTGTACGGTCGTTATTGAAAGGTGTTAGTGGATTGTGTTACCTGAGTCTTGCGATGTAATGCAGAATGTTTTATATGAAAATTATTTTTTTTGAACGTATAGTGTGTGTGTGTGGATCATAATAACATATTTAGCTGTATATGGGGTTGTTTTTCAAGTGGGGGTGTGGGAGTGGGGGTTATTTTGGTTGTATTAAGGAAGTGTTTAGCTCTTCATGTTCATCCTTTGAAAAATTTTATGTATGTGTATATAGGTATCGTGTGCACTGTAGGTTGCAATTCATGGCCTTCTGTGAAAGGTCGTTCAAGAAATGTGTTCTTTGGTTTCTGTTACCTGTAGTTGCAGAGTATTATAGTATAAAGAAATTTTTGTCAGGGTTTGTGTGTGTGGGTCAATACTCCATATTTAGTTGTATATGGGATTGTTTTCCAAGGGGTGTGTGCTGGATTGTATATTGGAAGTGTTAAGCTTTTAATGTTTATCCTTTGGGACATTATACTTTTGTGTATATGGATGCATGGTGAAGTATTTTTAAGGGGATGAGGATGGAAAGGTTGTTATCAAGTATATTGTGTTTAATGTAATCCAGCATGGGAGTATATATATTATTACATATACGTTTTATGTGTTATATGTCTCAAGTTTGTCATATTACGTGTGTTTGTTGCATTGGGGTAGCATGTTTTGTCTTATGACCTTAAACTTAAGTGATTGCACATTGGTGGAATGGTGATGTTATTGGAAGAGCTTGTAGTTGTTTAGGTGAGTCTAGCAGTGTATACGTAGAATTACAGGTTGGTTTTTGTATATATTTGTCTGTTCTGGCGAATGACAGGAATCTTGTTGTGTTTTGTAATATTTTTATGATAAGGTGATTTTGGTGTAGGGAAGTTACAAGATGCAGTTTTTGGCTTAGATGCAGGCTATTATGTACATGGTAATATATATGTCATGTTTTGTATTTTGTAGTTTCAATAAAATATAAAAAAAAAAAAAATTCCATTGCATAAGAAAGCATCCATACGAAGAAAGATTGAAATCCCTTAAACTACAATATCTTGTAAGATGAAGAATGAGGAGGGGAGACATGATTGAAGTGTGTAAGGGGAAGATGGGCATAAACAAATGAGATATAAATTAAGTACTGTGGATATCCCTCCAAGAAGGAACTCAAAATAATGGATTCAAATTGGATAAGTTTAGATTTAGAAAGGATACAGGAAAGAACTGAATATAAAAATGGTATACAATACCGACATGCTGATTAGTAAGACACATGTGCAACAGTTGGGTGTCTTTATTCCGAAACGTTTCGCCTACACAGTAGGCTTCTTCGGTCGAGTACAGAGAAGTTTGCAGAAGCAGTAGAAATGTGAAGACGACGTAATCAGTCCATCACCCTTGAAGGTGTAATTCTGAGGTTATCAGTCCCTCAGCCAGTACTCAACTGAAGAAGCCTTCTATGTAGGCGAAACGTTTCGCAGGAAAGAATTGGTTTGGAAACTGAGTAGCCGATGAGTGGGACAGTCTACCATGTAGAGAAATACATGAGTGAGAGGGGATGGATATGAGTGGGATTTACACACGAGTTAATAGGGTTATCAAAGCTTATTCCTTAGGTAACATTAAAAATGGGTTGAGCAAATATTTTTGTTAGTGGGTGTGGGTTTGAGAAGAACGTACCTAGTATGGACCAGTAGGCCTGCTACAGTGTTCCTCTTCTCTTATGTTCTTATGCAGAACAACCATCGTGAAAAAATAGAGAAATTCCAAGCGTTTTCGTGACTTCTCACATTATCAAGGAACTATAAAAATAAAAGGTTAACAGGAAGGCATA
Organism: Cherax destructor; assembly: GCA_009830355.1. Taxonomy (NCBI): domain Eukaryota; kingdom Metazoa; phylum Arthropoda; class Malacostraca; order Decapoda; family Parastacidae; genus Cherax; species Cherax destructor. The sequence continues at coordinate 142,336 of WNWK01002063.1, forward strand.
TAAGGGCAAGACTACACCTGGCTGCCACCCCACAACACCTGACTATTTATGATGGTGTAGGTAGGTAGTCAGTGGTCCCTGAAACACAGCTTATATTCTACCCAAAAATTTTGTCCAATGTACCTTAATTTCTTATGTTCTTATGCAAGGTTAGGTTAGATTATAATGTTTCTCAATCTGTTGCTAATTTGTTCTCTTACGTTAATTTCTCATTATTGATTGAGTTGATTCCTTAATGTTTCGGTTTTTTTTTTGTGGGAATGTGTAAACATTGTCTTGTGCGTTTGTAAGTTGGGTTCAAGGTCCCACAGCAAAGTACGGCAACTTGAGCTTTGTAGCTCCCATCTACTGCGTTGTTCTCTGTTGGTTGAATTGTGCGTTTACTGTTTTCTTCTGCGCTGCGTCTCGTCTCCTGTTTGTGTCTCCAATTTTTGCTTTTATTTGTTTGTTTGTTTGTTTGTTTGTTTGTGTGCTTGCATCTCCAGTCTGTGCTTTTGTTTGCGTCTCCAGTCTGTGCTTTTGTTTGCGTCTCCAGTCTGTGCTTTTGTTTGCGTCTCCAGTCTATGCTTCTGTTTGTGTCTCAAGTCTGTGCTTTTGTTTGTCTCAAGTCTGTGCTTTTGTTTGTGTCTCAAGTCTGTGCTTTTGTTCGTTTCTTTTTGTTTGTCTTAATAGCTACTAATCCTGTGTTTATACTGTTGTGTCTGTCTTAACTTTTGTTTGCTTGTTTCTTTTTTTCTGTCTGCTTGCTTCTATTTCTCCTTGTCTGTCTGTCTGCCTGCCTGCCTGTGTCTGTAACCCTGCCTGCCTGTCTGTCTGTCTGTCTGTCTATCTGTCTGTCTGTCTGCTTGTGTCTTTAACTGTTTCTCTGAGTCAACATTTTCTTTTGCTTTATTTTGTCTTTTCTTGCATCTCCTTTCTCTCTCTCTCTCTCTCTCTCTCCTCTCTCTCTCTCTCTCTCTCTCTCTCTCTCTCTCTCTCTCTCTCTCTCTCTCTCTTAACTCCCTTTTCCCTCGTTGCTTTACTTTCTCTCCATAAATACCCATCATCCTCAGAAAAGAATAAAAACCAACACAACACCGTTACTGGAACAATACACAAATAACCCGAATATAGAGAAAAACTTATGACGACGTTTCGGTCAGACTTGGACCGAAACGTCGTTAGTGAGCTTGGCTCTCCTCAGAGCCAAGCTCACTGATATTCTCACAGATAATTCATCTCAGAGGTTAGCAAGTGAAAGGTCACAACATCCTGCTCATTTATTATACACAGCTTCCAGACTGCCTGTTGAGGAGTTGTCTTAGGCTTGAAATGTTATAATCATCCGTAAAATAATTATTGAGAATGTTATAATTACTCGTAAATAATTATTAATAATACTATAATCATTGGTAAAATAATCATTTAGAATACTTTAATCATTCGTAACATAATATTTAAGAATGCTATAATCATTAAAATAATTAATTAGAACACCATAATCAATCGTAAAATTATAATTTAGAATACTGCAATCATTCGTGAAATAAATCTGATTAATAAATCTGAGCTATCGTTCTTTTAAGTTCATTTGTTTTCGTGAGTCAAAGTGGAGTTTGGTTATTCAGAATCCAGGTAGCCCCTGTCACATCACCAGGTCTGTGACCCTGTCACATCACCAGGTCTGTGACCCTGTCATATCACCTGGTCTGTGACCCTGTCACATCACCAGGTCTGTGATTCTGTCACATCACCAGGTCTGTGACCCTGTCACATCACCTGGTCTGTGACCCTGTCACATCACCAGGTCTGTGACCCTGTCACATCACCTGGTCTGTGACCCAGTCACATCACCAGGTTTGTGACCCTGTCATATCACCTGGTCTGTGACCCTGTCACATCACCAGGTCTGTGACCCTGTCGTACTATCAGGTCTTACGTGGATATGAACAATAACAAACTATAACAATGACAATATCAGTAACGATAACAAAGGAGGTAATAACTCCCACAACAACAGTCAAAAACAACAGCTACAACAGCGTCAACAACAGCAACACTCCGGCAAGGTGAAAGCAGTGTAAAAAAAATAATAATCTCGTTATACAATAGAGATGATGGAATTTTCAACAGAAAAATCCATTAGTTTTACAACATATGGGATTTATATTGAACTTTCGACTTTGAGGGTCTTTCAGATATTCCAGTCTGAGCCAGACTTCTGTGAAGGGGAAAAAAAAGGTTAAATTTCCCTAGCCCCGAGACTCGATTCTTTCCCTAAATGGACTTTCTCCTTCAAGATTTCTAGTTGACATTCAAGGGCAAAGAGTACAGGGAGAAACGTCGAAGGCTGAGTTGACAATAACTGAGGATGTATTTAGGTTTATTTTCGTTTTTTTCCGATAAAAGGAGAACCAGCAGTAGCTGACAACACACACACACATACACGCCCCGATGGCATGGTGGCTAGCGCTCTTGCTTCACGCACGGAGGGCCCGGGTTCAATTCCCGGCGGGGCCGAAACATTTCGAAGTGTTTCGTTACACACACACACACATACATACAACAGGCCTAGTGTCTAATCGACATGTGCCTAGGACAAAATGGTAACTAACACACATACACACACACACACACGACCCCTGCAACCACAATTAGGTGAGTACAGTTAGGTGAGTACATACACAAGCACACACACACACACACATCTTTGGCTGAATAAATACTTCCTAACATCCCGTTGACTCATCTGAGTCTTCAGCTTCTAATTCTGACCCCTTGTTTCTGTGACACATCTCTGGAACATCCTGTCCCTGTCCACCTTGTCAATTCCTTGCAGTATTTTATATGTTGTTATCATGTCTTCCCAAACCCTCCTGTCCTCCAGTATCGTCCTTAACCTTTCTTCGTAGGACATTCTTCTTAGCTGTGTGTGTGTGTGTGTGTGTGTACTCACCTATTGTGGTTGCAGGGGTCGAGTCATAGCACTCGACACCTGCAACCACAATAGGTGAGTACACGTAATCTCTGTCTCTGTCTGTCTCTGTCTCTCTCTGTCTCTCTCTCTCTCTCTCTCTCTCTCTCTCTCTCTCTCTCTCTCTCACACAAAACAAGTTAGATATTCATTCACTTTGCTTGTGAAATCTGAAGAATCCTGCTACACTCTGAACAATTGAATGACAATACAAGGGAATGCGTCATATAAATCTTATATTACAAAACTCAATTTAATTTAGGAATAGAAGGGCACAATGCCAATCACTGGAACAATATACAAATCACCCACACACATGACAGATGTTTCGGTCCGAATTAGAGCATTTACCATCCAAGTCGGACCGAAACGTCGCCAAAGCTTCCCTCTCTATGTGCGGGTTATTTATATACCGAATTTAATTGTTCTAATGCATGTTATTAGTAAAGTTATATGCCACAAGCAGACTGCCGCTGCTGTCGTCAGAGAATCTCTGCTTACAGTGAGTGAAATCGGTCTGCTTTCAATTATTTGATACTTAATAAATATTGTAATCATGGAGGAGTATTCAGAAGGCATTATTATCAAGTAGGAAGAAAATTATTTTTTGAGTATTTACATAACACACCGTGTGTGTGTGTGTGTGTGTGTGTGTGTGTGTGTGTGTGTGTGTGTGTGAATGTGGATGTGAATGATGAAGTAGACAGTTATCAAACTATGACTTAAGCTCTGGTTCCTTGATCTTTTTTTTTCAGATCATTTACGTACGTTTATTCTTGCCAAGGTACGACTAAATGCACTGATGAGAAGTGATAAGCCTCGGAGGAAATATTAAGATCCTATATGTGGAATATACTGCTTTCCATTTCATAGTGGAAAGTTTTTTTTTATTGCGGTGGTGAGCAGGGAACCATAGGTCAGTTGTGAGGTGTAACTAACTGTATTGAATCACTGGTTTATAATTTACTCTTTGCGAGAGGATTAATATACCAGGAGGTGTATATTTCTGAATGTATTTATTCTGGAGGATTACTTTGAACCCTACTTTAAGGATTAAATTAAGCTTAAATTGGAGTGAACACGTGATATTTAGCCTTAATGAGTGTAGACGATAGACTTTAAACCCGGTAAGCCAACCAATCCATGAGATCACACACACAAACACACACACACACACACACAACAATCTGGAGAGTGATGTAGTGGAGGCAGGATCAATTCATGACTAAGAAGAGGTACGATAAGGCTCTTGGAGTACTTGGAGCAGGTCGAGAGTAGACCTAGTAGCAATTAGCGTAGAGGGGCAGCCAGGAGCTGTGACTCAACCCCTGCAACCACATATAATGAGTATTATCGACGACTGGAAGAAGTCCTCGCATCACGACATTAAGGAATGTTCATGAGCTGAATACATGAGAAGCAAAAGAACATGATAAATCATTTCCTTTGGTTCTTTGAGAACCAGAATCAATATGTACACCACTCACCTCAATCCTGAATATGTCAGTGTAAACAGTGAACTATCGAAAATAATACTGACATTCAAAGGAGACAGAGAAGAACCAGTGAACTACTGTACCTTTCACATGTATTCTGTCCGTGGAAATTGATGAAAATGAGAGGAGGAATATTAGCACAGGCAGAATAATTGATTCGAAAAGATGACCAGCAATGATCTGAAGCGGAGTCGTCTTGTTTTACGAACTTACTGCAGTTCAACGACAGACTGACAGACACACCGGGAAAGAGAAAGCTGGGTGAACTATATGATAAAGAACTGCAAAACTTAATAATTTACCACACCGGAGATTTGTTCAAGAATATAAAGGGCAGTCAGGGATAATGGGAAAAGCGCTGCTGTTGATTGGAGAATAATGGCAGGTGGCAGCCAGATGAACAAAGGTGAGTCCCACAGGGATTATTGTTGGGACCAGTATTATTTTCAAGAGATAAGGTCCTTTATGTGGCTGTTAGCGATTGATGTTAAACTCACGATGAGTAAAATGAACTGGAGAACGCATGGAAAGACTGCAAGAGGGTTCAGACTCATTACTGAAAAATGGTGAATACATATTAAGACTGCAAGGGAATTTAGACATTTTATTGAAAATTGGATAATACATGGAAAGACTGCAAGGGGATTTAGACGTGTTACTAAAACAGTTAAGCAAAGTTACAGGAATTCAGTCACAGGAACGAAGAAATTGTAAATATTTGGGAAAATATAAAGTGACGACAGTGGCTGGAGACCTTGAGCAAAGAGAAGGATTGTGACATCAACATACTACCGAGCATATCGCTGGAAGCACATATGGAAAAAATAACAGTGTCAGCGGTAAATATGTGCCTAGCAAACCTGACATTGTTCCAGAGATGAGATGACTGACCTATTAGTAGAGGTTAAAGGAAATAAACCCGACTACCCGAGAGAAAGAAATACCATGGGGAAATATAATGACAATGTACAAGATACTTAGAGGAAATGATAGGACAGATATAAACAGATACAATATAATGCAATCTTTCATTGACTACGTTTCACCCACACAGTGGGCTTAATCAAGACATAAACAGATCAGTGACCTGATAAAGCCCACAGTGTGGGCGAAATGTAGTCAATACAGCATCGCATTATACTGAGTTTGTGTCTATTTTTCCAAGTTGAAACGTAATGCAGCCACAGGGATGTTTGGAAGTACTTATTTAGGTGCCAGATCAACCAAGCTGTAACGGATATGTGGGGCAGCGGGCCTCCAGCAGCAACAGCCTGGTTGACCAGGCAAGCACCAGACGAGCCTGGCCCATGGCCGGGCTCGGAGAGTAGAGAAACTCTCGAAACTCTTCAAAGGTATATCAAAGGTAGCTTTAGACTGGCCAGGAAATGTAATTACTTAGGCGAGAGGGAGATGAACACAAACACTACACAGGTTTAAGCACAAGTACGACGTCACTTACAAGACGGACAATTTATAAAACAATTAGTATGAAGATAAAAGACTAGGCAAGAAGATAAGATTCAAACCCTTTAACCACAAATAGTTAAGAGAAGATAGGAGAATACAGAGCCAGGAATAACAAATGGAAGCCAAGAAGTTCAAACGAAACAGAAGAACATAAATATTTCGGCAAGAATAATGATGGACTGGAACGGATTAAGAGGTGTAGTGGAGGCCAACGCGATCCATGGATTCAGTCGTAGTTACAACAAAGGCCAGTGAATCCGGGAGTAAGAAGCTTCTGATAATCGATACGAAAAAGAGGAACCCAAGAGCCGAATGACAGCAGCATAATGCACAAGGGCAGACAGCCAACAGCAACAGTCGAACACATCGCTACAAATTTCTACAGATTTTTTTTTCTCTCTCATTTCCGTCTAGTGGACTCCTGGCGTTTCTAAAAAACTTTGCCAACATTTCTCTAATTACTAGAGTATTTTCATTGTGTAAAGTATGTATATAAATGAATATATACATATATACACACCCAGTTAGTTCTGGAGGTGGACTCAGAGATAATGTTTATAAATAATATCTCACGTTTGTGAATTACTAGCATATATATATATATATATATATATATATATATATATATATATATATATATATATATATATATATATAATTTATATAAACCAAAAGAAATATTCGTATTATTTTCAAAACTGCTTTTAATGTATATTCCTCTCAACCATGGACTTGCTTGATACAACTTTCTCAGTATATATATATATATATATATATATATATATATATATATATATATATATATATATATATATATATATATATATATATATAATTCTGGATTTGAGTACTAGTTTATTAAACACTTTATGACCTCTGAGGGTTTAGGAACCGGAATTTATTAAATGGTTTAATGTTCCTATTTGTACTCACTTATGTGTGGTTGTTGGGGTCGATTCTCAGTTCCTGGCTCCGTCTTCCTGCTGGCCTCTAACGGGGTTAACTTTTTCCTGGTTGCGTGAGGCCTATCATGCTTCTTCTTTAAACTATGTATGAAAAGTGTGTGTGTGTGTACTCACCTAGTTATGGTTGCAGGGGTCGAAACATAGCTCCTGGCCCCTGCGTGTGTGTGTGTGAATTTAAGAAAAGCTGAAAGGCAAATAGAAGTCAACAAAACGCCAGGCGAGAAGAGAAGAGAGAGAGAGAGAGAGAGAGAGAGAGAGAGAGAGAGAGAGAGAGAGAGAGAGAGAGAGAGAGAGAGAGAGAGAGAGAGAGCACTAGCTAGACAGCTCGGAAATTATACTAAATAGCATTCAACATTTAAAAAGAAAATTCCTCAGCATTTTATAAGCCGAAGCGAAGCAGCGGGAGACTCACCATTTCATCCTGGTTCCCACTGAGGCTCATTCCATAGCCTTATTATTGTTATGAAGGAGAGAACTTGACGGTACAACACATAGTTTTGTAATTTACTTCTGCTGGTGTGTGTGTGTGTGTGTGTGTGTGTGTGTGTGTGGGTGTGTGTGTGTGTGACTGTTTTCTCCTGCTTGGAGTCACTTTTCCCCCGCCATCTCAGGGCGAGGCTCCTCAAGTGCTTGGGAACTCCTGCTATCAACACAGTCTCGAACCAAAACAAAAAAAACTGTTATCTGACCCACAACAGTTTGCTACAGTTTGCCCTGTCATGTCACCACCAACCTAATAAACCTCTGAGCGAAACGTCATTTTTGTAAAGTCTTGGTCTGTGTTTATGTCTTTACAAGAAGAATTAGACACATGTACAACATAATTTACACTAAAGATACCCGTCTTTATTGTAGATGTTTCGCCACTCACTGGATGGCGAAACTTCCACTGTAAAGATATCCAGATGTTGGACATGTGTCTAATTCTCCAGTGTAAATTACCCAGGATAACCCCCCCAAAAAAGTTCAAAGTGACTTATTTCCAAAGGGGTCTTTGATAGATACGAGAATTAATGCCTATGTCTAGCAAAAAGGCACAGTACAGTGTCTGGGACAATACACAAATAATCCGCACATTACTACTACTACTACTACTACTACCTCTCTACTTCGTTTCTTACCACCTCTCGTGTCCCGTTCTTGTCTGCTGGCCTATGTATACTATCTCCTTCTCTCCTTTCTGTTAGTGTGACTTTGTAAATGGTCCAAGTCAGACCGAAACGTCGTCGTTAGCTCCTCTCGTCTATGTGCGGGTTATTTGTCCACTTATTTACAGTTCAGAACATTTATTAAAGGAAACGTTTCGCCACAAGAGGCTTCTTCAGTCCTAATCCAGAGATAACTCGTTTCTTAGTTACATCTGTATTATGCTGGAAATGGTATTAATGACAAGTTGATGATTAAGACACGTGTGGAACAGTTGGGTATCTTTATTGATGAAACGTTTCGCTCACACAGTAGACTTCTTCAGTCAAATACAGAGGCAGCAGGTGTAGTGAAATAAAGATGATGTAATCAGTCCATCAACCTTGGAGAAAAAGTATTTGAGGTGGTCAGTCCCTCAGCCTGGAGAAGAGTTCAGTTCCATGGAGGTGACTTAAGGAAGAGGAGAAGGGTTTCATTTACTCGAATCAAGAGCCCTTCACCAGTATCAAGGCAGCGTCCCCTACCCTTGAAGAATGCTCAAGGTCATTAACCCGGCAAGTCTCCACACACACACTGGTACCTCGCACCTTAATTGCTTCCTTAATGAGGTAATTTGTGCTGTCTAGCCGCTTAACTAGGTAATTACACCAGGAGGCAGGTACCCACTACACCTACTGGAGGGAAGGGGTGATTACCATACCCCCCCTGTCACCCCCTTCCCTTTCAACACCCCTTCCTTCCGTCCCTACCTCGATATCTCTACCTTTCCTATACTTCATAATTCTCTTCAGTGCTTTACAATTCCCTTCCTTCAGTGCTTTACAATTCCCTTCAGTGCTTTACAATTCCCTTCAGTGCTTTACAATTTCCTTCAGTGTTTTACAATTCTGTTTAGTGCTTTACAGTTTTCTTCAGTGCTTTACAGTTCCCTTCAGTGCTTTACAGTTCCCTTCAGAGCTTTACAATTACCTTTCGTGCTTTACAATTTCCTTCCGTGCTTTACAATTCCCTTCCGTGCTTTACAATTCCCTTCATTGCTTTAAAATTCCCTTCAGTGCTTTAAAATTCTCTCCAATCTTTTAACATTCTCTTCGGTGCTTTAAAATTACCTTCAGTGCTTTAAAATTACCTTCAGTGCTTTAAAATTACCTTCAGTGCTTTAAAATTACCTTCAGTGCTTTAAAATTACCTTAATTTCACGCACACACAGAATATTTCAGAGGAGGGATACAGGAACAAGAGGGACGCAACTGAAAGTTGAAAATGAGTCATAGGGATGTTAGGAAGTATTTATTCAGGTGTAGCTGGGATTGGAACAATGTGCAGAGTGAAGTATTGGAGGTAGTAACCATACATTGCATGTTATCTCCACCATTCAGGATATCTTAATCCGTAAAATGGGTCCAAGAACTACAGCATATCCCAGTCTGAAGTAGTTCAGGAGCTAGTACGTGACACTCTTGATACAGGAACTTCCCTACAACACTTCTGAAGGTTCAGCAACTACAATACAACGTCATCTTATTTATCAACAGTAATTCTCTTCTTCTCTTTTGTCAGTTTGTGTGTTGGAGAAGTGAGAGAGATGTGATGGAGGATACTGGTGTGTGAGGGAGGAGTGATGGAGGATGTGGGTGTTTGTCGAGTGATTGAGGGTGTTTGTCGAGTGATGGAGGATACTGGTGTGTGATGGAGGAGTGATGGAGGATACTGGTGTGTGATGGAGGAGTGATGGAGGATACTGGTGTGTGATGGAGGAGTGATGGAGGGTGTAGTGGAGTTTGGAAAGCAGCAGAGGAACGAGAAATTAAACTAACAGAGGAAATTAAAGCAATCTTTAAAAAATGCAAGGAAAAAAAAAGGGACAGAAAAGCCCTGAATACGAAGCAGGGATGTTCAGACAATTAGTAAAATTGGCTACGAATGAATCAGGTGGAAGAAGGAGAAGGAGAGGGAAATACACGAATTGAGAAGTGAAGAATGTTGATAAATGATGAGTTCAGTAAATCAAGCTGAAAACGAAGGAGAAATATATTAACATAAAGATATAGAGACGGAGACTGCAGACTAGAAGAGAGAAGAAACAGGTAAACACGAGGCACAGAGCTCTCATGGTGTTTGGATTAAATGAAGAAAACAAAACCTAGGAAGAAAGTGTCAAGTCAACAATGGTAAACAGAGAGTAAAAGGCACAATTCCGTAACTGGAACAATACACATATAACTCTTATTGTTCCTGTAACTAGTTAATGGCCTAAATCGGACCAAAACATCGTCATAAGTTTCAGTTTCCCATGTGCGGGTTATTTGTGTAATGATAAAAAAAATAACATTTGACATGGCCAATATTAAAGGTCACTCAAGAGAGAGAAACAGACCATGACCTCACATTCCCCCGAAAAGAAAATGATTGTGGGGATCAGTCTCAATTTTGCCTCGACAGAAAGCAGAAAACTATGACATACATTAAGAAAATAAGTGGGTGTTACGAGAAAAAGTTTCAGGAGGAAAACCTTGTATAACATAACCACTACCGACATTAAGCTCTCAAGGAATATTAACAAATATGGTATTCCCAGAAGGACATCAAATAATAAGAAAGGAAAAACAAGGGAGAAGGCGTGGCCCTGGTGATCAAAGAGCAATGGAGACATGCAATACTAGGAAATCTAGCCAATGGAGACATGAAATACTAGGAAATCTAGCCAATGGAGACATGAAATACTAGGAAATCTAGCCAATGGAGACATGAAATACTGGGAAATCTAGCCAATGGAGACATGGAATAATAGGAAATCTATGTAAAGGAGACATGAAATACTGGAAATCTAGGCAATGGATACAAGAAATATTAGGAAATCTAGGCAAAGGAGACATGAAATACTAGGAAATCTAGGCAATGGAGACATGGAATAATAGGAAATCTATGTAAAGGAGACATGAAATACTGGAAATCTAGGCAATGGATACAAGAAATATTAGGAAATCTAGGCAAAGGAGACATGAAATACTAGGAAATCTAGGCAATGGAGATATGACATACTAGGAAATGTAGGCAAAGGAGACATAAAATACTTGGAAATGTAAGCTGAGATTTCAAGGACTAAATAGCAGGTCATGTTGCGTCTGCAGAAACTGATGGAATAGCTTGTGATGTACAGTCTATTGGAAACTCACTTCCATCACAGTACCACTCCTTCACCACACCTTTACCCCCACAGACCTCCTCTACACCACCACACCCGACACTACAACCCCACCACAACTTTCCTGGTCATTCGCAATGCACCTACACACCCACTCCTCCAGTATACACCTAATCCAACACACTCTCCCATTCCACCACACTCTCCCATTCAACCACACCTCCTCTCCACTTTCAATCCACCACACCTCACTAACCCAGGCTCTAATCATCAAAATTCATAAGATTCCTCACCTTAATCACAAGATTAAATTACGTCTTCTGGGACTATCCAATGAGCTGACTGTCACACATCTCTGCCCTTATGTACCTTATTCTCTCCCCATCCAACACACACACACACACACACACACACACACACACACACACACACACACACACACACACACACACATACACACACACACACACACACACAACACACACACACACACACACACACACACACACACACACACACACACACACACACATATAATATATATATATATATATATATATATATATATATATATATATATATATATATATATATATATTATATTATAGGTGAGAGAGATAAGAGAGAGAGAGAGAGAGAGAGAGAAGAGAGAGAGAGAGAGAGAGAGAGAGAGAGAGAGAGAGAGAGAGAGAGAGAGAGAGAGAGAGAGAGGAAAATAAGAAGACACATGGAGATGATAAATGAGCAGGTCGTGGAGAAAGGACGTCCAGACACCAGGGACAGTGTTGTCGCCCGAATTACCGACCTCCTGGCAGGCGTTAGACCAGGAATTAAATTTCTGCGAGAGCTCACTCCTCCTGGTCACTTACCAGGGACACTCACCCAGATCAACCTCACCAGGTCACCTCACCCAGGCCACCAGGAAATTCACCAAGGTCACGCTGTGACCTGCCCCTCTGTAAATCTGCTCGTCCTTAGTCCTTGTTTACTAAGATGAGTGTTTGTACTTGAATTTGTGAGTCAGAGTGTTCGTCCTTTGATAGAACTTCCGCGGTCTTGTTCTTGGTGCTTCTGATTTCTGTCTATTAATAACATGTTGGTGGATCTGTAAATCAATTGCTCTTATATAAGGCTTCTGCAAAGCTTGTGTGTTTCAACTTCAGATTTGATAGTCAGTGAATGTTGAGTAGTAGCAATTTTAATAATAAAGTGCAATTTAGAAACATTTCTGACGACGTTTCGCCCTGTGTTAATGTTTTTTTCCACTTAATACACATTCTCGATGATCTTGATGTATAAGCTTCGAAATGTGTCCCGTAGCTTGGTTGGTAGCGCACTCAGATCACACACTGAGGTCCGTGGTTCAATTCCCGGTACGGGTGGAAATATTGGGGGCGTGTTACCTTAAGACACCTGCTGTCTCTTTTCACCTAGCAGTAAATTGGTACCTGGGTGTTAGTTTACTGGTGTGGGTCGCATACTGGGGAAAAAATTAACCTAATTTGCCCGAAATGCTCTGCTTAAGAAGGGACTTTCTGTATAGTATGTCAATGATGTCAGCTATGGTCTGTATAAGTTGTATCATCTACTTGTAGAAATAAGGATTAATTTTTTTATTAACTCATCGGCCGTTTCCCACCAAGGCAGGGTGACCCAAAAAAGAAAAACTTTCACCATCATTCACTCCATCGCTAGCCTTGCCAGTGGCGTGCTTACACTACAGATATAAAACTGCAATATTAACACCCCTCCTTCAGAATGCCGGCACTGTAATAAAGATTATTATTATTACTATTATCATTATTTTTAATATCGACAGATTGTGAGAAAAAAAACACATATATACAATCAAGACATTAACGGAGGAGATGTTTCGCCAATTGTATCTTTGACGCTCCGTATATCTGTATTAAGACTGATAAAGCCACCAGGGGAGAAACGACTCCTTCAATAAATTCTTTGATTGTACACATGAGCCTTGAACGACTCTAGACGCTATTCAACGCACCACGACACCATCTTCAGAAAGCTTGACCCTCAAATTTCCATTACAAATTTCAGTACTGATTGAGAATAATAATTGAAAGATGTATCAACTAGTAATTATGATGAAAATATTGTTCTTAAGTGATTGGTTAATTGAGTTTGAAGCCTATCGACTACAGGAAGGTTATTCAAGGTGGGTGTAACCTGTTCAGGACCAGTTAGGAATACTTTAATTTCTAAAATAGGGTTTAAATTAACTATCTCTGTGTATTTACACTGAGAGTTACACACCTCCCTATGCGTATATCCTCATTCTTACATTAAAAAAAAAATACCAGAGTTTTCAATACATGAAATTTTGGATATCCGGTAAAAAAAAAAATACAAATTTAAGATATTATGTTAACGAACATATAATAAAAACCGAAAAGGCACAATACCGTGACTGGAAAAAATACACAAATAACCAAAACACAGGAGAGAGAAGTTTACCACAACGTTTCGGTCCGACTTGGAACAAATATTTATTAATTTTAGAAATAATGATAATATAATTACTTGACTCGAGGCGAAGTTAAAAATTGAATAATTGTGATAATCTTACGATGAGAGAAAATATTCCCGAGTAGCGAGGAGTTATGTACGACACTGGCAGTATGTACGACACAGGCGGTAGGTACGACACAGGCGGTAGGTACGACACAGGCGGTAGGTACGACACATGCGGTAGGTACGACACAGGCGGTAGGTACGACACAGGCGGTAGGTACGACACAGGCGGTAGGTACGACACAGGCGGTAGGTACGACACATGCGGTAGGTACGACACAGGCGGTAGGTACGACACAGGCGGTAGGTACGACACAGGCGGTAGGTACGGCACACAGGCAGTATGTACGGCACACAGGCAGTGTGCCGTACATACATATCCATCTCGTAGACATTTGAATTTTATCACTGTTGTTAAGTTGAAGATTCCAAAGCCCGAGGAACTTTATCCCTGAAACTTCTCTTTTTGTGTGAGACGCTCGTTTATATAGATTCATTTTGTCTGTTTAATGGAATGTTGAAAAGAGATCTTGTGTTACCGGTGACGCTTGAAATCTGAGTAAGACTGATCGTTTATCTCCCTCGAGTGCTTGTTTATAGGGACAATAACACAAAAGGATTCACTTAAGACATAATATTGAGGGTGTTTCGGTCCTAGGACCTTAATTTCAGTGAACTCAAAGTGATCAAGGTCCCAGGACTGAAACATCTTCAGTAAAGGTGTCCTAAGGGACACCTTTCTTACTTATCTCCTAAGGTAGATAAGTAAGAAAGAATAGCTTTGCAGAAATGGGGTACAAATTGTACGTTGAGTGTAATACTAATACTAATAATAATCCTTATTTCTAAAAGTACTTGATACAACTTATACAGACCATAGCTGATATCAATGACATGCTGTATAAAAAGCCCCTGGTTATGAAGAGCATTTTTGGGCATCTTAGGTTAATTTTGTCCCCAGGATGCGACCCACACCAGTCGGCTAACACCCAGGTACCTACTTGCTGCTAGGGAATCGAACCACAGACACCCGGTATGTGTGATCTGAGTGCTCTACCAAGCGAGCTACGAAGTGGTGGGTGGGGTTATAGATAGTGAGGTGTGGGTACAGATGGTAATGTGGTAGTATAAACTGTTGGGAAAGGAATAGGTCCATGAACATAAGAAAAGGGAACACTGCAGCAGGTATACCGGCCAATACTAGGCAAGTCCTTCTCTAACCGAAACCCACCAACAAAAATATTTACCCAACCAATTTTCAGTGCGGCCCAAGAAATAAGCTTTGATAACACTTTAAACTCATGTGGAAGTCCCACTCAAATGCAATCCCTCTCACTCATGAATTTATCTCATCTAAATTTTAAGCTATCCTACCAGGTGGACTGTTTCACTCATCCACTACTCTATTTCCAAACCAATACATTCCTATATTCTTTCTAAATCTGAACAACGATTTTGAATACCCATACAATTTCGTG
This sequence comes from Cherax destructor, assembly GCA_009830355.1. Classification (NCBI taxonomy): domain Eukaryota; kingdom Metazoa; phylum Arthropoda; class Malacostraca; order Decapoda; family Parastacidae; genus Cherax; species Cherax destructor. Next base: position 157,521 of record WNWK01002063.1, read on the forward strand.
TTTTTAATTACAGAATCCTCTGAACCTCTTTGCCTCGTTCCTTCTGTCTTATATATCTTCCCCTCTTCTTACCTCATTCCATCCACCTCTCTTTGCTTCCCTGCTTCCTTCCTTATCCTACCCACACGCCTTCCCTCCTTCCTTATCTCCCTCCCACTCTCCATTCCTTATCACTCAGCCAACCCACCAATTTATCTTCCTTCCTCTCTCTCTTTACCCTCCTTCCAGCATGAAGTAATATTAATATATTAATATGCAATGGGCCAATAGGCCTGTTGCAGTGCTTCTCCTTTGTTATGTTCTTCTGTTCTTAAAACGATTTTAATGAGAATAAATTTCTCAGCGACCAACACGACTTTGTAGAGGCAAGGAAATTTAGTCGGTCAAGTCTGAGTCCTCGGCGTAAGGATTACGCAGTCATCAATGACAACTGGTCAATAAACCAGTCATCAATGACAACTGGTCAATAAATCAGTCATCAATGACAACTGGTCAATAAACCAGTCATCAATGACAACTGGTCAATAAACCAGTCATCAATGACAACTGGTCAATAAACCAGTCATCAATGACAACTGGTCAATAAACCAGTCATCAATGACAACTGGTCAATAAACCAGTCATCAATGACAACTGGTCAGCAAATCAGTCATCAATGACAACTGGTCAATAAACCAGTCATCAATGACAACTGGTCAATAAACCAGTCATCAATGACAACTGGTCAATAAACCAGTCATCAATGACAACTGGTCAATCAACCAGTCATCAATGACAACTGGTCAGCAAATCAGTCATCAATGACAACTGGTCAATAAACCAGTCATCAATGACAACTGGTCAGCAAATCAGTCATCAATGACAACTGGTCAATAAACCAGTCATCAATGACAACTGGTCAATAAACAAGTCATCAATGACAACTGGTCAATAAACCAGTCATCAATGACAACTGGTCAATAAACCAGTCATCAATGACAACTGGTCAGCAAATCAGTCATCAATGACAACTGGTTAATAAACCAGTCATCAATGACAACTGGTCAATAAACCAGTCATCAATGACAGCTGGTCAGCAAATAAGTCATCGGAAAAATAAACAAATAAACAGTATAATGTGATCCTTTATTGACAACGTTTCGCCCACATAGTGGACTTTATCAAGTCACAAACAGATCTGTTTGTGACTCGATAAAGCCCACTACGTGGGCGAAACGTTGTCAATAAAGGATCACATTATACTGTTTATTTGTTTATTTTTCCATTGTGTCGGTATTTTATACCATTTATTTTCAAATCAGTCATCAATGACAACTTGTCAATATACCAGTCAATGTTATTAATTGCAGCTGGTCACTAAATCAGTCATCACTGGAAACTGGTCAGTAAATCAGTCATCACTGGCAACTGGTCCTTAAATCAGTCATCAGTGGCAACTGGTCACTAAATCAGTCATCAGTGGCAACTGGTCACTAAATCAGTCATCACTGGAAACTGGTCACTAAATCAGTCATCACTGGAAACTGGTCACTAAATCAGTCACCACTGGCAACTGGTCCCTAAATCAGTCATCAGTGGCAACTGGTCACTAAATCAGTCATCAGTGGCAATTGGTCACTAAATCAGTCATCAGTGGCAACTGGTCACTAAATCAGTCCTCAGTGGCAACTGGTCACTAAATCAGTCATCAGTGGCAACTGGTCACTAAATCAGTCATCAGTGGCAACTGGTCACTAAATCAGTCATCAGTGGCAACTGTTCACTAAATCAGTCATCAGTGGCAACTGGTCACTAAATCAGTCATCAGTGGCAACTGTCACTAAATCTGCTTCTAACAGAATTCAAATCTACTTAATAAAGAAATCAATAACATCTGCAAACTCTCTTACGTAAACTAAAAGTATATCTCTTTTATATTCTAATGGCTTACTCACACAAACTCTGGGCCAGGAGCTGTGAATCGACCCCTGCAACCACAACTAGGCGAGTACACACACACACAGAAATTTAATATCAAAACACAGTTTAGGAATGGGGTAAAATGGATAGCAAACCTTTTCAAGACCATTCAGACTTCTTCCTGTTTACATTGCAAATACTCTTACCAGCCTTTGCTGGCAATGGCGAAAAGGCGCACCATTTACAACGTTATAATTTAATATAATTTTGACTGGTAGTCTGTTAACGGGTTTATTACAATTCATAAACTTAGAGAAACTCTTATTTCTTCTATATTTTCAGTGTAATGAAATACAAGAAGGTTTAGCGAAATTTTAGATATGGTAACTTAAACGGTGTGAAAATATATTCTGGCAGGAAAATGAGCTTGCAAAAATAAATAATGGGAAAGAAGTACAAGAGAGAGAGAGAGAGAAAGAGAGAGAGAGAGAGAGAGAGAGAGAGAGAGAGAGAGAGAGAGAAGAGAGAGAGAGAGAGAGAGAGAGAGAGAGAGAGAGAGAAGAGAGAGAAGACGAGAAGACAGCAGACAGACAGACAGACAGACAGACAGAGACAGACAGACAGACAGACAGACAGACAGACAGGCAGAAGACAGACATGCCATTCAGTAGTAAAAAAAAACAAGCTGGGAAAAAAGACTTCATTAGACAACGTTTGCCTCAGTTTGAAATAAAAACGCTTGTCCAAGAAAATATTTCAGACAACGTTTCTCTTGAACTTAGGCAAACTAGTCACCCATGAAAATAAGAACAACTTAAACGAATTGGTACATGATTTTCATTTGAAGAATAAGAAAAAACTAAAACAAGTGTTGATAATGTTTATATTAGAGAAATTATGATAATGTTTATATTAGAGACATTATGATAATGTTTATATTAGAGACATTATGATAATGTTTATATTAGAGACATTATGATAATGTTTATATTAAGAGACATAATAAAGTTTACATTATAAAACTATATGGAAACTCCACTGATGTTTTCTACCTATCTCTTGCTCTAGTCTGGTCATTATTCTCTCTCTCTCTCTCTCTCTCTCTCTCTCTCTCTCTCTCTCTCTCTCTCTCTCTCTTTCTCCTTATCTCTTCGCATCATCTTTCTCTCTCTCTCTCTCTCTCTCTCTCTCTCTTCCTCCTTATCTCTTCGCATCATCTTTCTCTCTCTCTTCTCTCTCTCTCTCTCTCTCTCTCTCTCTCTCTTTCTCCTTATCTCTTCGCATCATCTTTCTCTCTCTCTCTCTCTCTCTCTCTCTCTCTGGGTTCAGGCTCGACTAATCACCGGACTCGAAGTGTTTTTCTGACAAGATAAATTAGGCCTTGCGTAGCTAGGGTGACTAATTATAATAAATGATTTTGTATTTTGTTTGCCCTCGCGTAAGTGGTGGCTTAAGTGATGGCTTAAGTGGTGGCTTAAGTGGCTTGTTTAAGTGGTGTCTTGTTTAAGTGGTGGCTTGTATAAGTGGTAACCTTGTATAAGTGGTGGCTTGTATAAGTGGTGGTTTGCATAAGTGATGGCTTGTTTAAGTGGTGGCTTGTTTAAGTGGTGGCTTAAGTGGTGGCTTGTTTAAGTGGTGGTTTAAGTAGTGGTTTGCTTAAGTGGTGGCTTGTTGAAGTGGTGGTTTGTTTAAGTTAGTGCTTGTATAAGTTGGGGCTTGTTTAAGTGGGGGCTTTTTTAAGTGGGGCTTGTTTAAGTGGGGCTTGTTTAAGTGGGGGCTTGTTTAATGGGGGCTTGTTTAAGTGGGGGCTGTTTAAGTGGGGGCTTGTTTAAGTGGGGCTTGTTTAAGTGGGGCTTGTTTAAGTGGGGCTTGTTTAAGTGGGGACTTGTTTAAGTGGGGGCTTGTTAAAGTGGGGGCTTGTTTAAGTGGGGGCTTGTTTAAGTGGGGGCTTGTTTAAGTGGGGGCTTGTTTAAGTGGGGGCTTGTTTAAGTGGGGGCTTGTTTAAGTGGGGGCTTGTTTAAGTGGGGGCTTGTTTAAGTGGGGGCTTGTTTAAGTGGGGCTTGTTTAAGTGGGGGCTTGTTTAAGTGGGGGCTTGTTTAATGGGGCTTGTTTAGGGGGGCTTGTTTAAGTGGGGCTTGTTTATGGGGCTTGTTTAAGTGGGGGCTTGTTTAAGTGGGGGCTTGTTTAAGTTGGGCTTGTTTAAGTTGTGGCTTATTTGAATGTTGGCCTGTATGAGTGGTGTTTTTTTTTATAGTAAATACCGAGGTACGATACCTGACTCTCAAAGTACAGCATAATGTTCATTAATAACCCACTTGAAGAAAGAAACTCAGGAAATTAATTAATTTGTGTATTTCGGTCCCCTTTCTGGGATTCTCATGTTGTCCACAAGTTCAGGGACCCACCTTACATAGTTACAATGGTAGCATGCAAACAGGAGTAGGCCTAAAGGAACATGTGAAGGAGCCTATAGCCTCAGAGAATTAATATATCTACTTATATATATATATATATATATATATATATATATATATATATATATATATATATTATATATATATATATATATATATATATATAAACGACGGTACACAAACTTCTTCGTTGTACGACAGGTTCGATATCTGTAATAATCTTGACGTGGCACTACATAAAGACAGTATCTGTAAGATTTACAAAGCTCTTTGTCCCCTAAAGTCATTCACTGCTTTTCATAAACGTTTTTTAAATGCATCCATACACATTAAAACTCCTAAGACAGATCTATAATGAAACCAAATCCTCAAACCAACGAACATACACAGAAATATATCCCACTAAGTGTAGGTCACTCGTATAAGAAGATTACTGATGCTGTAATAGAGATGTAGACTTTCCCAAAAATCCCCTGAAATTCAGATACGTTTCCCTGCTTCAGCATTTGCATTAATGCGTTCTCTCTCTCTCTATCTCTCTCTCTCTCTATCTCTCTCTCTCTCTCTCGGGACAGCCAGTTACACGTCCTAATGTGATCAACACCCATGACAGTATAACATTCTGACAAATATTATAGAAAAGAAGAAACCCGGTATATACCTCCCACAATCCCTGACTTATACGCAATAAATGCGTCATTACAGGAGACAGAGGTTAGTGTGTGATATTCTCAATGCTAAGGATAAATGAAGGGAAATGTGCATGGTACATTAAGGAAGGTAATCGCTTTTGTATACGGAATTTCACTAGTCCCTGGACAGCCAGGCTCTTGTAATTGTTGTGGTACGCTCTTGTTCTGTGGCTCATTTTGTGGTACATTGTATTTTGGTACATTGTATTTTGGTACATTGTATTGTGGTATATTCTATTGTGGTACATTTTATTGTGGTACATTGTATTGGGGTACATTGTATTGTGGGTCATTGAATTGTGGGACATTGAATTGTGGTTCACTGTATTGTTGTACATTGGCCCACTGTATTGTGGTACACTGTGTTGTAGTACACTGTACTGTGGTATACTGCGTTGTGGTACACTGTATTGTGGTATACTGTGTTGTGGTATACTGTGTTGTGGTATACTGTGCTGTGGTATGCAGTGTTGTGGTACACAGTGTTGTGGTATACTGTGTTGTGGTATACTGTGTTGTGGTATGCAGTGTTGTGGTATACTGTGTTGTGGTATGCAGTGTTGTGGTACACAATGTTGTGGTATACTGTGTTGTTGTATACTGTGTTGTGGTATACTGTGCTTTGGTATGCAGTGTTGTGGTACACAGTGTTGTGGTATACTGTATTGTGGTATACTGAGTTGTGGTATACTGTGTTGTGGTATGCAGTGTTGTGGTATACTGTGTTGTGGTATGCAGTGTTGTGGTACACAATGTTGTAGTATACTGTGTTGTGGTATACTGTGTTGTTGTACACTGTATTGTGGTATACTGTGTTGTGGTATACTGTGTTGTGGTATACTGTGTTGTGGTATACTGTATTGTGGTATACTGTATTGTGGTATACTGAGTTGTGGTATACTGTGTTGTGGTATACTGTGTTGTGGTACACAATGTTGTAGTATACTGTGTTGTGGTATACTGTGTTGTGGTATACTGTATTGTGGTATACTGAGTTGTGGTATACTGTGTTGTGGTATACTGTGTTGTGGTATACTGTGTTGTGGTATACTGTATTGTGGTATACTGAGTTGTGGTATACTGTGTTGTGGTATACTGTGTTGTGGTATACTGTATTGTGGTATACTGTGTTGTGGTATACTGTATTGTGGTATACTGTGTTGTGGCATGCAGTATTGTGGTACACTGTGTTGTGGTATACTGAGTTGTGGTATACTGTGTTGTGGTATGCTTTGTTGTGGTATACTGAGTTGTGGTATACTGTGTTGTGGTATACTGAGTTGTGGTATACTGTGTTGTGGTATGCTTTGTTGTGGTACACAATGTTGTGGTACACAGTGTTGTGGTACACAATGTTGTGGTACACAGTGTTGTGGTACACAATGTTGTGGTACACAGTGTTGTGGTACACAATGTTGTGGTACACAGTGTTGTGGTACACAGTGTTGTGGTACAGTGTTGTGGTACACAATGTTGTGGTATGCAGTGTTGTGGTACAGAGTGTTATGGTACATTTTGTACCACAGGTAAGCATGGCAGGAAAGTGTAGCTGAACTCTTACTGCAAACTTAAGCTCGAGAGGTACACAAGAACTTAAGTTTCCCTCTTTACTTTCAAGATCAAAACTTTGAAATCAAAGCCATTAATTTATAGATTAATTTTTTCAGGTGAGAGGAAGCTTAAAGTTCAAACTTCTCAATATTAAACTTTTTTTGTTAAAACTTTCACTTTTAAAACTAGCTTCTGAATTTCAGTGTTAGCAGCCGCAACCATCTCTACTTTCTAAACTTTAAAACGGTAAACGCTACGACTTTTTCTTTTCGCTTTGAATATTAAGTTTATTTTGAAATTACGGAAAAATAGATCTTCGTCATGGATAACATGGGATAACTTCTCTGAAATTAGAAAATATACGAAGAAAATAGAATTTCGTGACTACTCAACTCATTAGTTTTTTTTAAGAATACTGTACTCAGACTTTACCTGGGGTAAGAATATTGCACTAAGTCTTTCTCCTGTGGTAAGAATATCGTAGTCTTTATATAATAATACTAATACTACTAATCTTTATTTCTACTGGTACATGATACAACTTATACAGACCATAGCTGACATCAATGACATACTATATAGAAAGCCCCTGGTTATGTAGAGCATTTCGGGCAACTTAGGTTAATTTAGTTCCCTGGATGCGACCCACAGCAGTCGGCTGACACCCAGGTACCTACTTGCTGCTAGGTGAACCGGGACAGCAGGTACCTTAAGAGAACTCGCGCCAGTGTTTCCACCCGTATTGGGGATCGACCCACGGACCTCAGTGTGTGAACTGAGGCGGACAGGCTTCGAGGAAGAACCAGCTGGTTGACATGAAGCACAGTCTTCAAAAACTGAGATACAGAGGCTTCAATGATGAACCAGCTGGCTGACAGGAAGCACAGTCTTTATGAACTGAGGCAGAGGGCTTCAAGGAAGAGCCAGCTGGCTAACAGGAAGCACAGTCTAAGAACTAAGGTAGAGAAGCTTCAAGGAAGAGCCAGCTAGCTGACTTTTACACGAAGGCTTCACGCAAGAAGCAACTGGTTAATTTAGACTTTGAAGCCTCACCAGTAACCTTTAACAACGCAGTGAAAGGGACGAAAATAGACGCTAGTGACGTCACGGGTTGGGGACGATGATAGTGGAAATTGTGTAAGAGGAAAGGAGGTGAGGCTGAAGGAGACGATGGTGCGAGAGAGAGAGAGAGAGAGAGAGAGAGAGAGAGAGAGAGAGAGAGAGAGAGAGAGAGAGAGAGAGAGAGAGAGAGAGAGAGAGAGGGAGAGAGAGAGAGAGAGAGAGAGGAAGGTAAGAGAGAAAGTAATATTCTTTTTCACCGAAGGGATTCACTCACTAATCTCTTACATTTTTGGATTCTCTCTAATTTTTTTTCATTTTCCGACGAAGTGGCTAGTTTATTTTGCACCTGATACCCATCCTGTGGAGGGTAGCGCAAGAGCGTATGGATACACAAGAGGCCTAGCAACTAGGCCCCAAAAGGGTTAACAGATGTATACTATCTGGATTTATATCTACAGTTTACTTATCTGTTGTCTGGTATATTTTCTTTAATAATATATCTTGACGTATGACATAGGTTATTATACTATCTCTGTATCCCATAAATAAGTGGATAAATATATACACTTTTCAGAAGTATTTGTAACCAAGCCTAAGCCTGGCTACTACCACATCAGTCAGTCTGTCCACATTGCTCCATAAACGTTCTTATCTAATTTCATGTTATCATGGTGGGTGATACATCCACTCAGACTTCTAACTGCATTCCTATAACATTCAATTTCATTATTTACTTCTCTCCAAATATTATCCCCAAGGCAGACACACCAATGTTATATTTTATATTTTCCTTTAGAGTTTTTTTGGGGGCTTACATGTCAACTTTATCTTGAAGGAGCACTCCAGTGTGTGATGGAATCCATAACAATTGTGCAGAAATTAATTTTCCCCGAGTTTTTAATATCTATACCTTGCGTATCTAATGAACATGTTAGTCATTATGTGTGTCAAGAACCTTTAATTTTGTCATAGAAACAGTAATAATCATAGAGTCATGACAAACAATGCAATTTGCATTGTAGACACCCAGTTGTTAATTCTTATCCCTAACTCAACACAGTTCCTGTCGTTCTTGCCTAGGAAGGTGGCAACAAGAGAAGGTGCAGACCTGCCAGTAGACTCCTGGTCTGGTAAGCCAGTAGAAGGCCTCGGTCAGGTGAACAAAAGCTAAAGTGGCGGATCATATGACTAAGACCCGCGTCAGGAAACACTTGTCCTGTTTCCAGACGTTACTCCCTAACCTATTACTAACAGCTAAGCAAGAAATTTCATCCTGAGTTGCCTTTGCAAGTGATTAAAGAAAGAAATTACTGGCGATGAGCTTGGGATATATTAGATAAATACAACTTCCATTAAAACGTGAAATATTCTTGTTGTCTACAGTGATACACTTCGTGAAAGTTACATAACTTAACATAACTGCATTTGAAGACATGCAGTTATGATGAGAGAGAGAGAGAGAGAGAGAGAGAGAGAGAGAGAGAGAGAGAGAGAGAGAGAGAGAGAGAGAGAGAGAGAAGACAGACGGACAGACAGACAGACCGACAGATGTAGTGGAGGCAGGCTCCATACATAGCTTTAAGAAGAGGTATGATAAAGCTCATGGCGCAGGGAGAGTGACCCAGTAGCGGCCAGTGAAGAGGCGGGGCCAGGAGCTATGCCTCGACCCCTCCAACCACAACTAGGTGAGTACAACTAGGTGAGTACACACACACACACACACACAGGGGCCAGGAGCTGAGTCTCGACCCCTGCAACCACAATTAGGTGAGTATACACAGTAGCGGCCAGTGAAGAAGCGGGAACAGGAGCTGTGAATCGACCCCTGCAACCACAACTAGGTGAGTACAACAAGGGAGGTAAGTACACACACTCACACACACACACACACACACACTACAAACCCTGTAATCCTCCCACGCTCACGCACACACACACACACACACATACGCTCACACACACGCACACACTCTCTCTATACCCTCTATACCCTTTGGTATCACTATCCAGTTATAGAACTAGTACTAGCAAAATCCTAGATTAATATTAGGAGAGTATCCAACTAGTACTAACAAAATCCTAGATTATTATTAGGAGAGTAGCCCAAACTTGAAACCTATCTCCCCCTACTCTCCCCCTCTCCCCTCCCGATCCCTCCCCTCCCTCTCCCTACCTCTCCCTACCTCCCCCTACCCCTCTCCCTCTCCCTACCTCTCTAGTTTTTAGCAATATTCTAGCTGTCCTCTCTAGTACTAGCAATATTCTAGCTTAATATTTAGGAGAGTAGTCAAACTTCCTGAAAACCTATATCCCCCCCACTCTCTCCCTCCCTTCTCCCTCAAACGCACACCCCCCTCTCCCTCTCTATACCCCCCTCTCCCCCTATCTCCCTCCCCTTCTCCCTCACACACAAACCCCTCTCTATACCTCCCTCTTCCCCCATCTCCCCCTCCATATCCCTCCCTCCCCCTCTCCCTCCCTCTCTTTCTCCCACCCCCCTCTTCCTCCCTCTCCCTCTATCTCTATCTTCCTCCATCTCTCTACCTACCTCTCTCTCCCTCTACCTATCTATCTTCCTACCCCTCTACCTCCCTCTCTCTCTCCTTTCCTCTTGCCCTCTTTCTCTCTCCCTCTATCCACCCTCTTCTACATTTCCTCTAAGCTAGCTCTCTCCCCCACCCCATCCCTATCCTTTCTCCGTTTCTCCCTCAACCCCTTCCTTACCCCTCTTACTCCTTTCTCCTGACACCTCAATACAGCCACAAAGGACTCAGTGGGAAGATGGGTGGCTCAGGGGGGGTGTCTACAAGGAAGAAGATGGCCGATCAGGGAAGGCAACAGTGGGAGGAGGAAATTTCTAGGAGGGAGAAGGAGTGGGAGAGGAAGATATTGGTGATCACCGAGGAGCTCGATGAAAGGGAAAAGGAATGGGAGAGGAAGCTATTGGTGATCAGCGAGGGAATGGAGAAGAGGATAGCTGAGGAGAGTAGAAATGGGTAATGCAAGCCAAAAAGCGGAAGCCAGGATCCAGACCCTAGAAGAGAAGCTGCAGGGACTGACACAGAATAGAGACAACAGTACCTGGCAGGAAACAACGCTTGGGGCTTGTGCACCAGGCACAGCCAAAGGGAATGAGGAGAAAGGAGGAGAACTCGGGTACGCACAGGCACTGGCAGGCACACATGGGGCCCGAAGCAAGACGAGCAGGATAACAATACACGAGAGGGATATAGAAGAAGCAGCCAGGGTCACGAAGAGCACCACAGGAACAACGAATGGGAGCGCAGAAACAACATATGAGAGGGTAGACAAAACAGCAGACACGCTAAACATGGAGACCCCAACAACACACTGCAGCGGACAGGGACGTAAGAGCAGACCGGACACACAAAGGAACACGGGATTACATTCATGACAGCACCGGGAGAGGATTATGCACCTTTGACAAGGCAATGGGAGACACAGTGGGAGGAGGAAAGGAAGAAGTCGATGTTCATCTATGATAGAGACAACAGTACCTGGCAGGAAACAACGCTTGGGGCTTGTGCACCAGGCACAGCCAAAGGGAATGAGGAGAAAGGAGGAGAACTCGGGTACGCACAGGCACTGGCAGGCACACATGGGGCCCGAAGCAAGACGAGCAGGATAACAACACACGAGAGGGATATAGAAGAAGCAGCCAGGATCACGAAGAGCACCACAGGACCAACGAATGGGAGCACAGAAACAACATATGAGAGGGTAGACAAAGCAGCAGACACGCTAATCATGGAGACCCCCACAACACACTGCAGCGGACAGGGACGTAAGAGCAGACCGGACACACAAAGGAACACGGGAATACAGTCATGACAGCACCGAGAGAGGATAATGCACCTGTGACAAGGCAATGGGAGACACAGTGGGAGGAGGAAAGGGAGAAGTCGATGTTCATCTATGGCCTGAAGGAAGTCGAAGGAGACACCCACGACAGAAGGAAACAGGAGGAGACAGAACAGATCGATGGTATCATGCTAGCAATAGGGGGAGACTCATCTCAAGTGACAAATTTTCGGAGAATCGGGTGGTACACAAAGGGAAGAAGTCGACCCCTCAAGGTAATATTCAAGGCAGAATCAGCACGCACCATGATCCTGCAAGAGAAAGCTCGGCTGAGGACGAACCAGGGGGACCGGAATGTATATCTAGATCGAGACAGAACACAGGAAGAAAGGGAGGCCCGGAGGGAGAGGTTAAGAAGGAGGAGAGAGGGGGGAGGGGAGACAGCGAGATACGGAGGACACCAAGCCCAAGCAGGACAAACACACACACTGGAAATACCCTCAGCGGGCCTCATATCACAAACAACCCACGACACCCATACACTCTAGCACCACACCCACATATCAGGCCCCCTGTCCCCACCCTAGCAAATGAAAACCCACCGTCACAGTTACCCCCCACCCCCACCTCAAGCTGCACCCCACCTGCCCAAACCCCAACCAAACAATCACCCCCACCCAAGCTCCAACCCCCAGCGGGCACCCAGCCCACACCCCCAACCCACCAAGATCTCCCCAGGGCCACAGTATTGGAAACAAGGTTGAAGGTTTGGTACACAAATGCGGATGGAATTACGAATAAGTATGAAGAGTGGAATGAAAGAATAGATGAGGCATCTCCAGACATCATAGCGGTCACAGAAACTAAATTAAATGAGACAGTAACAGATGCAATCTTCCCGCAGGGATATCAGATCCTGAGGAAAGATAGGAGGAGCAGGGGGGGTGGAGGGGTTGTACTGCTTGTAAGGCACCGTTGGAGATTCGAGGAAATGGTAGGAGTGGAGGGGGGTAGAGAACGAGAATTCATAGTAGGTACCATCCAGTCTGGGGAGCATAAGATAATCATTGCAGTGATGTATAACCCACCACAGAACTGCAGGAGGCCAGGAGAAGAATACGATGAGAACAACAGAGCGATGGTGGACACCCTGGCAGAGGTGGCAAGAAAAGCACACATGAGCAGAGCGAAGCTACTGGTCATGGGAGATTTCAACCACAGGGAGATCGACTGGGAGAATCATGAACCACGTGGGGGTCCAGAAACTTGGAGAGCCAAGATGATGGACGTGGTACTGGAAAACCTGATGCACCAACATGTCAGGGACACGACCAGAGAGAGGGGAGAAGATGAACCAGCAAGACTGGACCTTGTATTCACCCTGAACAGCTCAGATATTGAAGACATAACGCACGAGAGCCCCCTGGGAGCCAGTGACCATATGGTGCTTAGCTTTGAGTACATTGTAGAGCTACAGGTGGAGAGGGAAACAGTACCGATAGAGACAAACCAGACTTTAAAAGAGGAAACTACACGGGCTTGAGGAATTTCCTGCAGGACATCCAGTGGGAAAGGGAAATGGAAGGACTGACAATAAATGAAATGATGGAATACGTAGGGGCAAAGTGCAAGGAGGCAGAGGAACGGTTTATACCCAGAGGCAAATGTTTAAATGGGAAGGCCAGAAAGAGCCCCTGGTTTACCCAAAGGTGCAGGGAGGCAAAGAATCAGAGTATCAGAGAATGGAAACGGTACAGAAGGCAAAGAACCCAAGTAAACAAAGAGATTAGTAGAAGAGCTAGAAACGAGTATGCACAAGTACGGAGGAGGCCCAGAAACAGTACGAAAACGACATAGCATCGAAAGTTAAGTCCGACCCGAAACTGATGTTCAGTCACATCAGAAGGAAGACAACAGTCAAGGACCAGGTGATAAGGCTGAGGAGAGAAGATGGGGAACTCACAAGTAATGATCAAGAGGTATGTGAGGAGCTCAACTTGAGGTTTAAGGAAGTATTCACAATGGAGGAAGGAAGGCAGCTGGGTAGACAGGACATGGTTCGTCACCAACAAGGGATGTACCAAGTGCTAGAGGGCTTACACACAACTGAGGAGGAAGTGAAGCAGTTACTCAGTGACCTCGATACCTCAAAGGCGATGGGTCCGGACAATATCTCCCCGTGGGTTCTTCGGGAAGGAGCTGAGGTACTGAGTGTGCCACTTACCACAATATTCAACACATCCCTTGAAACTGGGCAGCTACCTGAGGTATGGAAGAAGGCCAACGTAGTCCCCATTTTTAAAAAGGAGACAGAAAAGAGGCACTAAACTATAGACCGGTGTCACTTACATGTATAGTGTGCAAAGTCCTGGAGAAAATCATCAGGAAAAGAATGGTGGAACACCTTGAGCGGAACAGGATAATAAACGCCAGACAGCATGGATTCCGGGAAGGCAAATCCTGTGTAACAAACCTCCTAGAGTTCTATGATAAAGTAACAGAGGTAAGGCAGGAGAGAGAAGGGTGGGTTGATTGCATTTTCCTGGACTGCAGGAAGGCCTTCGACACAGTTCCTCACATGAGATTAGTAAAGAAGTTGGAAGAACAAGCAGGTATAACAGGAAGGGCACTGGAATGGATCAGGGAATACCTCAAAGGGAGGCAACAACGGGTCATGGTGCGTGGTGAGGTATCACAGTGGGCGCCTGTGACGAGTGGTGTACCGCAGGGGTCAGTCCTAGGACCAGTGTTATTCCTGGTTTATGTAAATGACATGACGGATGGGATAGACTCAGAAGTGTCTCTATTCGCGGATGATGTGAAAATAATGAGGAGAATCACATCAGAAGAGGACCAGGCAGGGCTGCAAACAGACCTGGACAAGCTCGACATCTGGTCTAGCAGTTGGCTTCTCGAATTCAATCCCTCCAAATGCAAAGTCATGAGGATCGGAGAAGGGCAAAGAAGACCGCTGACAGAGTACAAGCTAGGCGGACAAAGGCTACAAACCTCGGCAAAGGAGAAAGACCTTGGAGTGAGTATAACGCCTAGCACGTCTCCGGGAGGCACACATCAACCAGATAACTGCGGCAGCATATGGGCGTCTGGCAAACCTTAGATTAGCGTTCCGTTACCTTAACAAGGAATCGTTCAAGACACTGTATACCGTGTACGTCAGGCCCATACTAGAATATGCAGCACCAGTCTGGAACCCACACCTGGTCAAGCACGTAAGGAAACTAGAGAAAGTGCAAAGGTTTGCGACAAGGTTAGTTCCACAACTCAGGGTCTGTCTTATGAAGAAAGGTTGAGGGAAATAGGACTAACAACACTGGAGGAAAGAAGGGTCAGAGGAGACATGATAACGACATACAAAATACTGCGGGGAATTGACAAGGTAGATAGTGACAGGTTGTTTCAGAGAGGGAACACAGATACAAGGGGACACAACTGGAAGCTGAAGACTCAGATGAGTCAAAGGGATGTCAGGAAACACTTCTTCAGCCACAGAGTAGTCAGGAAGTGGAATGGACTAGAGAAAGATATAGTGGAGGCAGGAACCATACATAGTTTTAAGACAAGGTATGATAAAGCTCATGGAGCAGGGAGAGCAGAGACCCAGTAGCAGACAGCGAAGAGGCGGGGCCAGGAGCTGAGACTCGACCCCTGCAACCACAATTAGGTGAGTACAATTAGGTGAGTACACACACACACACACACAACAGCCCCCGGTGGCCTAGTGGGTAAAGCTCTTGCTTCACGCACGGAGGGGCCGGGTTCAATTCCCGGTGTGGCAGAAACTTTTCGAAGTGTTTCCTTACATACACATACACACACACATATATACAACAGGCCTAGTGTCTAATTGACATGTGCCTAGGACAAAATGGTAACTAACACTGGACCAGTGCTGTTTCTGGTATTTGTGAACGACATGACGGAAGGAATAGACTCCGAAGTGTCCCTGTTTGCAGATGATGTGAAGTTGATGAGAAGAATTCAATCGGACGATTACCAGGCAGAACTACAAAGGGATCTGGACAGGCTGCAAGCCTGGTCCAACAACTGGCTCCTGGAGTTCAACCCCACCAAGTGCAAAGTCATGAAGATTGGGGAAGGGCAAAGAAGACCGCAGACGGAGACTGCAAACCTCAGTCAAGGAAAATGATCTTGGGGTGAGTATAACACCAGAAACATCTCCTGAGGCGTACATCAACCAAATAACTGCTGCAGCATATGGGCGCCTAGCAAACCTAAGAACAGCATTCCGACATCTTAATAAAGAATCGTTCAGGACCCTGTATACTGTGTACGTTAGGCCCATACTGGAGTATGCAGCACCAGTTTGAAACCCACACCTAGCCAAGCACGTGAAGAAGCTCGAGAAAGTGCGAAGGTTTGCAACAAGACTAGTCCCGGAGCTAAGGGGTATGTCCTACGAGGAGAGGTTAAGGGAAATCGACCTGACGACACTGGAGGAAAGGAGAGATAGGGGGGATATGATAACAACATATAAGATACTGAGAGGAATTGACAAAGTTGACAGAGACAGAATGTTCCAGAGATGGGACACAGCAACAAGGGGACACAGTTGGAAGCTGAAGACTCAGATGAATCACAGAGATGTTAGGAAGTATTTCTTCAGTCACAGAGTGGTTGGGAAGTGGAATAGTTTAGGAAGCGATGTAGTCGAGGCAGGCTCAATACATAGCTTTAAGCAGAGGTATGATAAAGCTCATGACGCAGGGAGAGTGACCCAGTAGCGGCCAGTGAAGAGGCGGGGCCAGGAGCTGTGAGTCGACCCCTGCAACCACAACTAGGTGAGTACACTCATAGCGAGAGAGACAGACAGACAGACAACACACACACACACACACACACACACACACACATACACCCCGGTGGCCTAGTGGTAAAGCTCTCGCTTCACGCACGGAGGGCCCGGGTTCTATTCCCGACGGGGCGGAAACATTTCGAAGTGTTTCCTTACACACACACACACACACACACACATACATACAACAGGCCTAGTGTCAAATCGACATGTGCCTAGGACAAAATGGTAACAAAATGGTAACTAACACTGGAGGACAGGAGGGTTAGGTGAGACATGATAAAGACATACAAAATACTGCGTGGAATAGATAAGGTTGACAGAGACAGGATGTTCCAGAGATGGGACACAGAAACAAGGGGTCACTTTTGGAAGTTGAAGACTCAGACGAGTCAAATGGATGTTAGGAAGTATTTCTTCAGTCACAGAGTTGTCAGAAAGTGGAATAGTCTAGCAAGTGATGTAGTGGAGGCAGGAACCATACATAGCTTTAAGACGAGGTATGATAAAGCTCATGGAGCAGGGAGAGAGAGGACCTAGTAGCGGTCAGTGAAGAGGCGGGGCCAGGTGAGTACAATTAGGTGAGTACAGAGAGAGAGAGAGAGAGAGAGAGAGAGAGGAGAGAGAATAGTGATCTGGCCAGTGAAGCCAGAGGTGTTCTTGTTCACAGCGTTGTTGATGACACGAAAAATAACTCCCAGAAATAAAAGGAGAGAATGAAAGCGGAGCCAACAAGCAGAAGGAACTGGCAATCAGGTGAGGGAAATTACATCGAAGAGGAGGACGAATAAAAACAAACCTTTACGAAGAGCTGTGAGTGTGAGCACTGTGGGAGGGAAACACCTACACACAAACCCACACCTCCCATAAACACACATACACACAAACCCACACTTCAAACACACACACACACAAACACACACATACACAACAAGACTAGTCCCAGAGCTAAGGGGATTGTCCTACGAAGAAAGGTTAAGGGAAATCGGCCTGACGACACTAGAGGACAGGAGGGTTAGGGGAGACATGATAACGACATTTAAAATACTGCGAGGAATAAATAAGGTGGACAGAGACAAGATGTTCCAGAGAGGGGACACAGAAACAAGGGGTCACAGTTGGAAGTTGAAGACTCCTATGAGTCAAAGGGATGTTAGGAAGTATTTCTTCAGTCACAGAGTTGTCAGGAAGTGGAATAGCCTAGAAAGCGACGTAGTGGAGGCAGGAACCATACATAGTTTTAAGACGAGGTTTGATAAAGCTCATGGAGCAGGGAGAGAGAATACCTAGTAGCAATCAGTGAAGAGGCGGGGCCAGGTGCTATGACTCGACCCCTGCAACCACAAATAGGTGAGTACAAATAGGTGAGTACACACACACACACACACACACACACACACAAATGATTGAAAGGAAATGAAAATATGACTCAGGAAAAATAACTTTAAAGTTGGTGTGGAGTCTAAGTTTCCCAGAAAAGAAATACTGGTGAGATATACACAAGAATACAAAGCTAAAAAATATCTATACACAATATACAAGATAATACGAAGCAAAAATAATCTATATGCAATATAATATGAAGCTAAAAAAAATATCTATACAAGAGAAAACAAAGCTAAAAAATATCTATACAATAGAATACAAAGCTAAAAGAAATTATACAAAATAATACAATGTTGAAAATATATAGACAAAATAATACAAAGTTAAAAAAAAAATCTATACAAGAGAATGCAAAGCTAAAAAATCCAATACAAGATAATACAAAGCCATGAAAAGCTTTATATGATTCAAAGCTATGAATGCTTTACAAGAAAATCTAATCTTTGAAAAGCTTTGCAAAAAAAAATAAAAATACAAATCTATCGTAAGCTACAGAGGAGACTATAAAGCTAAAGAAAGCTATACGAGAGACTGCAAAGCAGTAAAAGCTATACATGAGATTAATAAAATATAAAATTCTATACAATTACATAGAAAGCTCTAAGCTTCATTAAAGAATAAAAGCTATGCTAAAGCACACAGAGCTGTATAAAGCTATACGAGACAACGCAAAGCAATGAAAGTTATTTAAGAAAATATAAAGCTATAAAAAAGCTGGACTCGAAAACACAGAGCTGTAGAAAGCTTTACAAGAGAGTTCAAGGCTATATGAAGCTTTACAATAAAAGGCTTTAAAAACTTTACTAAGGAACATAGAGCAATAAAAGACTTTACAAGCAAACACACACACAGTGAGTGATGTAGTGGAGGTAGAATTCATACACAGCTTTAAGAAGAGGTTCGATAAAGCTCATAGAGCAGGGAGAGAGTGGACCTAGTAGTGACCAGCGAAGAGACGGGGCCAGGAGCTGCAACCACAAACAGGTAAGTATACACACACACACACTATATAAATGACATGTTTCTTGTCGCCTATTGTTATTAATACACGAAGTTAATTAATTCATACCCCTGTTGCATCGCTGTTAATGATCACACGTTCCGATCAACCAGGCTGTTACCGCCGGCCGCACGCAAACCGACGTACGAGCCACAGCCCGGCTGGTCAGGTACTGACTTTAGGTACCTGTCCAGCGCCCTCTTGAAGATAGCCAGGGGTCTATTGGTAATCCCCCATATGTATGATGGGAGTTGTTTAGATAATTAGTCAATTAGTGCGTTCGTATTTTCTCTAATTAGTGCGTTCGTATTTTATTAATTAGTGCGTTAGTATTTTATTAATTAGTGCGTTCGTATTTTATTAATTAGTGCGTTCGTATTTTATTAATTAGTGCGTTCGTATTTTATTTATTAGTGCGTTCGTATTTTATTAATTAGTGCGTTAGTATTTTATTAATTAGTGCGTTCGTATTTTATTAATTAGTGCGTTCGTATTTTATTAATTAGTGCGTTCGTATTTTCTCTAATTTTGGTGATAAATGGTATAAAATATTGACACGACGAAAAAATAGACACAAATGCAGTATTATGTGATCCTTTATTGACTACGTTTCGCCTTTATGAAGCCCACTGTGTGTGCGAAACGTAGTCAATAAAGGATCGCATTATGCTGCATTTGTGTCTATTTTTCCTGAGTTTGTTGGTCTACACTCTGACTCTGTTTCTATCTCTCTGTCTCTAAACTAAGTTCTTAAACAGAGTGCTCTTTATCCTGCCTAAACTTGTGTTTACAAGTCACACAGAGAACTACTGTGTTTCTGGGTAGGTGAATATTTTAGTGTTGACTAACAAAATTGTAATGACACTATTGCAAGCAAACCATTCCACGGGCGGGGATAGAACACGCGACTAGAACCCGTGACTAGCTAGAGCTTGCAGGAGATTCGTCTGTAAAAACGTACATTTGTAGACAGTGTAGTGCCTATGCTAACCTTCCTATGGTGTACAAATATACCAAGTTGGATGAATCTTATTGTAGCCAGCTGGCCCAGTGGCTAGAGCGTCAGTCTGAAGTTTTATGACTCTGATCGTGGTATGGTTTATCATAGTGTTGCTTGAGACGAGGTCGTGGCGACATGATTACTTCTGGGATCTTCCTCTTCAAATTGTCCAGACAGTTGTTTATATTGTCTCTCGCGCCACACAGTGGCTTCATCAGTCTAGTGCAAAGAATGGTGAATATCATAAGGATATTGAAGTAATCAGTCCCTCAGCCTTGATAAGAATACAGCATATGCGCGAAGTGGCTTATATACCGGAG
>WNWK01002063.1:180000-232043 GCA_009830355.1 Cherax destructor
CAGCAACTACGTTAACACAAATATCAACAACTACGTTACGTAACACAAACACCAGCAACTACGTCAACACAAACACTAGCAACTACGTCAACACAAACACCAGCAACTACGTTAACACAAACACCAGCAACTACGTCAACACAAACACCAGCAACTACGTTATGTAACACAAATACCAGCAACTACGTCATGTAAAACAAAATACTACACCAGAGAAAATGACAACAACCACGTCAGTGAATCCAGAAACATCAGCAACTACGCCAAAACAAAAGTAAATTCAAGCAACAATGTCAAATAACTTAAAAAAACAACACTCGTAATTAGCCAACCACGCTAAAGCACAACACCTACTTAACAGAGTCGGGACCAGGAGCTAAGACTCGACGCCTACAAACACAAATATATGAGTACAGAGGATAAAACACAGCAGCAACACAGAGTACCAATAAAATCATCAGGCAACACTAAACACGCCACCAACCACGTCAGATTACTGAAAAAACATAATTAATTACGGCAGAAAGCAGACACCCACAACTACGTCACAGGTGACAAAAACAGCAGCAACCACGCTAGGAAACAGCCAGAGAAACGTGAATACATAACGAGCAAACATGATGAATTTGTCTAGCGGGTGAGGAGTTAAAATGTCCCGAGTCCTTATGAAGCTGGCTGAACCGGAGGTAATGACAGGGCAGATAGGGGATAGGCGAAACGTGGGAGGTGAATAGACTCGTGGGTAGGTGAGTGGATGGGTGGATAGCGTACATGGGAGAGAGAGATAGAGGAAACCCATATAAAAGATCCAGATAAATGGTTCAGAGAACCGACAAGTTGATAAATTAGACAAATGTGCATTACTTGAGTATCTTTATTGAGGAGACGTTTCGCCACACAGTGGATTCGTCAGTCCTATACGAAGAAGAATGGTGAAGATCAGAAGGAGCTTGAGGTAATCAGTCCCTCAATCTTGCAAAGATTGAGGGACTGAGTGACAACCTTGAAAAGACTGATGGACTGATTACATCGACTCCAGGGACTGATTACCTCAAACTCCTTCTGATCTTCAGCATTCTTCTTTGTATTGGACTGATGAAGCCACTGTGATGCGAAATGTTTCTTCAATAAAGATACCGAAGTGCTGCACATGTTTCTAATTTATACAGACAGGGCAGCGGGGGCGTTGACCCCCGAAACCCTCTCCAGGTATACTCCAGGCATAGAGGATATTTGCTGGGATAAATAATCTACAGTACTTTTCCAGTAATTAGGTGCTATCATGTATTAATTAGGTGTGTGTGTTAACTATAATTAAGGAGAAGGGTCTTGGACGTACTGAAGGGGTGATAGGGTAGTGGATGAGTGGATAATATAGTTGATGAGTTAATAGGGAGGTGAGTAGGATAAGTTTGTGTGTGTGTGTACTCACCTAATTGTGGTTGCAGGGGTCGATTCACAGCTCCTGGCCCCGCCTCTTCACTGGTCGCTACTGTGTGTGTGTATTGATGAATAGATAAAAAGGCGAATGTCTGCGTACAGGTACTCATATGTTTCTACTCACCTAGTTATGGTAACGGGGTTCGAGACTCAGCTCCTGGTCCCGTCTCTCGAATTTTCACGAAAAATCACTAAAAATCGTGACTTCAGTGAACTCCGCGTCATACTTTTTTCAGACCATATGTAGATGAAATTTACTTTCAGCAATCCTTCATATTTATGCCACTTCCGGAGCTCCTTACTTGGGTTCAAAGCTCATTCCTTGTATTCAAATATTATTCCTTTTGTTCAAAGATTATTCTTTGGGTTCAAACCTTATTCTTTGTGCAAATTTGAAAATGTTATACAATACCGACAGTTTGTTAAATAACACGTTTCGCCTACACAGTCGGCTTCTTCAGTTGAGTACAGAAGATTTTGCAGAAGCAGTTGGTAGAATTACCGACAATATATTAAGTAATAGGACTCAAGTGCAACTGATGCGACATTTTATTTTAGCAACGTTTCGCTCTCCATAATAACTCCCAAACGTTTTGATGTGCGGAATTTTCAGGCGAGGCTCAACGCAAATGAACCCTCTATTTGTTTACACTTAAAAATCCACTAAGAAGTTACCTTTTCTAGACGTCTTCCTTCACAAAGTTGGTAACAATCTAAGATTTCAAGTTTACAGGAAACCTACAAACAAAAATGACCTCACACACTTCTATTCTAGTCAAGATACTGAGACCAAAAGAGGCATCATCATTGGATTTTCCTAAGAGCATAATACCGAATTTTAGCTCTGATTTTCTTAACGAGGAATGCATATACATACATCAAATCTTCAATGATCTACTTTCCCTTCCTTTTCTATCAAAGACTGCAAGATCATCAATTCTCCACGCACCAGGTGTAGAGGGGAAGTGAGGGTGAGGGGAGCGGAGAGGGAGAGTGATAGAGGCAATGAAAGAGGCAAGTAATGGTTACAGATTATTTTTGAGTTGGTGGATGGAGTGATTTGTGGATAAGGAAAAAAAGAGAGGAAGAAGGGTGCTGAATGGTGGATAATTATGAGGGAAGAGTGAGAGAGAGAGAGAGAGAGACAGACAGACAGACAGACAGACAGACAGACATACAGACATACAGACAGACAGGCAGACAGACAGACAGACAGACAGAGAGACAGAGTGACAGAGAGTTTAGTTTAATATCTTTATTATGCACCCCATACCCATCCTGTGGGCAGTAGTCAAAATATTACAGAGGTACATAATGGGTCCAAGGACTGGGCCTCAAAGTTTGATAGCTGGGCAAGTTACAAAGGTAATGAACTGAGGTAGATCTGGTCACAATCATGACAAGTTACAAAAGTATTTACAGATTACAGAGGTATATAATGGGTCCAGAGAATGGGCCCCAAATTTTTGATAGCTGAACAAGGTACAAAGGAAATGAACTCACAAGTTACAAAGGTAATGAATCATGTAAGTAAATTTACTTACTTACGTTTATACATGGTTACAATCATGAACAAATTATAAAGTAATGAGCAATTTATTAGTCTACACCCGGTCACAACTGTAATGAGTTATTGGTGCAAATATTAATTGTTACAGAGAGTGAGAGGTTGATATGGGTAGTGCGTATCCACAACCTTTGCTTAGCGTTCGTTAGAAAATACACGCTTAAGATTTTATACACTCCTGAACTGCCAGCCTCGCACCATAGCCCAGGAACTGCCTTAAGAATCTTATTGAGCTCCTTCTTGAAGACAACTAGAGGTTTGCTGGCAATTCCATTTATTCACGATAACAGGATGCAGAAGAGTTGTGGTCCCTTTACACTCATTTACGCTTTCTGGGTACTCACCTCGTCCCTGCTTTCCGCTAGAGGTCTCTTGCACCTTTCTACGTTTGGGAGAGAGAGTGACCTGATGAGTATTATGACTGGCATGGAATCTTTTATTTTCAAAGTTCTAGTTACCCAATCAGTTATTTTCCTCACGATTTACGGAAATTATTTCCTAAATTGTAAATAAGTTGCCTAAACCTGCAAAAATGTAAATTTTATCCCATATAAACGAATTAAAATATCAGCTGAGCATTATTATTGTTATAATGAGCATTATTGTTTTAATAATTATTATTATAATTATAATTATTATTGTTATAATTATAATTATTGTTATAATTATAATTATTATTATTGTTGTTGTTGATAAGTTATTTGTTTTTGTCTTGAACTCTAAAGCTCATTTTCCTGTACTCCGTCTCTCCTGGTCTCTATACGATGCCTTCAGTCTGAGCTCATCATTCTCGATTTTCCTAACCAATGCTTCTTTTCGTGTTCAGAAAATCTGTAGCCTTTGAGACTGCTTTGCCACCTGTCGTTTTCGCCTATAGAAAGCGCCCCTTCCTTTCCAACTTGCACTTTCTTTTACGTGATGGTATGTCTGGTACGTACTTCCAGTGCTACTGAGCTCGTCTCATATTGTCTTCCAAGCATGTTTTAGTGACTTGATTTATTTGATCCCAGTTGATACTCTCGTTAAAATTAATTGAATCACCGGGCCGCGGGGAGCGTTGACCCCCGGAACACCCCCCAAGGTATACGCATACGATACAGTGGATTTTGTCAGTAGTAGTTCAGTAGTAGTATTTGTATCTTACCAATAACCGTTACTGAGTCACAACTCCCTACGTGCTGCGTCTCCAACCAAGCCAGTTTAGCCAGCTGCTTCTCCAGCCAAGCCAGAAGTAAGCCAAGCCAGTTCCTCTTTGAAGTATTGTCTCCAATATCGCTTTTTGGTATCAGTTGGACGCTGGTAAGAGTGGTATTTACCATCTTTGTGGTATTTGTGGGTTTTTAGGCCAGCCCAGCTTAGAATATTCACTTGCCTAGTGGTGTGGGTGCCAGCTAGACGCGCTGGGACACCACTCACCCAGCGTTCCAAGACCCACCACCAAGCCTTCCCACCTGTGGCACTCTCCACCATAGGGTATCCATTCACTCTATTGCACCACTTACACACTGGGTCAAGAGCTGTATGTCACCTGTGTTTCACCTGAGCACCATCTTTACAAAAGCCTAAGTGTGTAAGTCATCAGATTATGCGCATTTCTTTGAGTTTCTCTAAGTGTGGGGTATGGTGTTGCCGCTGCCAGCTGTGACTATAACGAACCCCTACCCTCCCCTCCCCTCACCACCTCTACCGCCGCTTCTGACTTCAATCAACAGTAGAGATAATTTTCTGTTTACAGACAATTACGTGTGTGAGACATTTCTACAGTGAATTGTGTTTTTCAGAGACTTGTGCCTTCAGTGTAGACTCAGTGTTTTCTTGTCCATTAATTTACAATACTTTTTCCAGCGTTATCATTCCTTTTCGTGTCTCATTTTATATCTATGTTCTTTTGTGTTAATTCTCCACACCTGAAGTCAGTATTCATTTCTTGTGTACAAATTTATTTTTTGTTTTGTGTGCAGTATAATTTAAAAAAAAAATCAGTCATCCAGTGAAGTGCTTACTTATTTTTTCTTTTAATTGTGTTCTTTCAGTGTTGTGTTTTATGCAATATTTCAGTGTTGTGCATAATTATTTTCTTGTGTTTTGCCTCAATTTCATAGCATTTTTCCTGTGTGTTCCTGCTATTATTTTGTATTGTCTCAGTAACTACATTTTTACCACTATATTAAATTACCAATTTATTTCAGTGTGTACCACTTACTGTGCTCAATTAATTTATTTGTGCAACATCACCTGTTTTAACTCGATATTTGCAGAGTATACCTAGAGTATACCTAGAGTATACCTGTGAGTAGTTTTCTCTGTGTGTACCATTTTTCTATGTCAAGCAGTGCCTCATTTTCTTGATTTTTCGCAGAATCTTGTACCATTATCTTGTATGCAGCAAGAGCAATCTTTCATATCTTTGTCACTGCAAGATCGTGTTGCAAGAACAATTATCCAATAAGTGAAGTGAGTGACTCTTGTTGTGTTTGTGCTCCCTGCAGCCAGTAAGTGTTCACTGCAGCCAGTAAGTGTTCCCTGCAGCCAGTAAGTGTTCCCTGCAGCCAGTAAGTGTTCCCTGCAGCCAGTAAGTGTTCCCTGCAGCCAGTAAGTGTTCACTTCTTAGTTTTGTACATTGTGTCATTTTTTTATTAATTTTATCAATATTTCTTTGAACAAATTCACTCTTAGTGTACATATTTAAAGTAAAGTGTTATCATTGCTCTGTTTGAGTAAATTGTTTTACCTAATTTGCAATTAAGAGTTAAAGTGTTCAAGCTACATGTTCACAGTGCAAAAATTTTTATTGATAAATTGACTATTTCTGCAACTTACTTGCATTGTAAAATTTATTATTCTACAGTGATTAATTTCTCTCATAATTTTTTTTATAGTATTTTGTGCTCTATTTTATTTTAATAATTGTTTAATTCTAAAAAGTGATAAAATTATAATTCAGTATTACAATTCACTTAGTTGTATCATCATTGCACATTAATTTATTTAGTGTCATTTTCTTTTTATAATTTTTTCTCCAGCATATTTTCAATTGCATACAATTTAATTATTCTACTTTATACTTTTTGCATTGATTTACAATTTTATTAGTAAATTTCTTTATTGAATTAAGAGTAAAGACAGCTCACTTTTGCAATTAACTCAAATTACAGTAAAATTTCCCTTTTCTTGCATTTTTAATGTGTATCTTTATCTTGTACAGTACATTTCAGTGAGTTGTGTCTTATACATTTTAATTACTTATGCAGAATTAGTTAAATAGCTTTCATTTCAATTTTATCTACTTGTGTTATATCTTTTATTATTCATTGTTCTTGCCTTCATTATTTTTGTGCAAATTTGCAATTATGTCTCACATACCTTCGAGTGGCACTGTAGTAAATGACATCAATCAGGCCTCTCAGGCTAATGCTGTCCCTGCGGACATTCCTAACAGTTCCTTAACGACTCCTAGACCACATCAGACACAGAGACTCTATAGTTTTCCTCTTGACTCTCTTGATGCTTTGCCTTTGTTCAATGCCCATGTGCATAATCTTGAAGCATGGTTTTACTGCCGTTCGTTCATGGGCTTACGCCCTAGTGGAAGGTCCTCCATCAGAGGAAAACCTTATCAGAATTGCAAAAGAAGCTCTTCATCAATTGCCTGCTGCCATCCACGCTGTCGATCTTCTCGCAATACAAGACTTCAGGAATCTTACTAAGTGGTCAGAATATGAGGAATTGATTCGTTCTTTTCTTGTGCCAGCACCAAAAGCTGATCCTTATGTCGTTCTTAGGGAACTGGTGAATGCAACACTCATGACTGGTGAAACGTTGAGTGCATTTGCGGTTAGATTAGATAACCTTTTATCATCATTTATCAAAGCTGTCCAGTCCTCAGCATTTGTACCTGACCAGGATAAAAGATCCTCAGCATCATTTGCTAAATTAGCCACTTTTGGAGCAATTAAAGAACTTATGCCGCCTGCTTCCGTGCGTACTTATGAGTCTAATCTTCCAACTGTGCAGATGGAACTGCTTACAGCCCTTAATCATGTACGTTCCTTGTGTCCCCATGGGACTTTTCTGTGTATCAAACCTAATTTCACAACTCTGCCTCATTCAGCACCACCTCTTGTTTGTGCCACAGTGCCAAATCATAGACAACCATCACAGCAATCGCCCAAGACCAGTGTAGTGAGTCATTATAACCCTCATAGTGTTCATAGTACATTCAGTAACCATAGTAAGAGGACTTGTTACAACTGCGGTTACTTGTTACAACTGCGGTTACCGTGGCCATATTGCAGTTAGCTGTCCTTATAGTCACACTAAGAGGCATCGTACTCATGATGACTACCAATCAGAATTGCCGTATAGTATTTATCATAGAATACATGGACATGACACATCTGAGTGCAATGCTCTCTACAACCTTAGGTACTCTAGATCTTTCTGTGGCCTTTCCTACCGCAGAACCAGGAGAGGAAATCGAGGTCATGGTTCTCAGGCTAATAACCAGAACCAGGCTCATTCTTCCAATTCGGGGGAATTCGAGCGCCCCCAGTTAAATCGCCCCGTGGTGACAGTAGGTGATAATGAGTACTCCATTCCCATTATTAATTCATTCATTGCCTTAAGCAGTCTCCAAGAAGAAAGTCTCGATGATGTTGCTTCACATGTCTTTGACAAAGATATTTTTTGGGATGAAGTGGAGCAAACCTTCTCTGATGAAAGTCCTCCTTCTTGCTTGCACATAAATTGTAATGCAACAATAGGTCCCTTAGTACATGCATCTGTTCTTAATGCACCCGTTCATGTGTTCCGACTCTGGTGCGCAAGTCAATATTATCAGGTCTAGTTTCTTTAAGGATAAACAGTTACGACATGTCCTTCTCGTAGAACCAACTCATGTGTCCTCCCTTAGTGGTGTTGCCGGTACTCGTCTGTGTGTCCGAGGTCAGACTTCCCTCACCTTTTCTATCCAAGGTAGAGATTTTACTGCTTCCTTCCTTGTTGTCGACCAGATTAGTTTCCCTGGTGATCTTTTACTGGGATTTGCTTCCACGGGAGATTTATGCATTGTGCTTGATCCTTACTGATGACATGCACAAATTGATGACTTAATCGTACCATTTTGGGGTTACCAGCTTGGATCCGAGATCTGCCATACTGCTGAAGAGTACAAAGTTCGGATTAAGTCATTCCAGGCCAGCACATTTTCCAGTAGCATACCCAAGTGATCAGGCACTGGTAATCCTGTCACTCCTATCTGTGTTCCACCTACAACTTCAGGCATGCAAGATAGTGTCCAGTTGTCTCAGGTGTCTGAGGAACCTCAGACTACCTTGAGTGCTGAGCCTATCCCTGCAATGTCTGCTAGTTCAAGTAGTAGTTTCTCCACAGGGGACGCCTTGTCAGAAAATGACTATTTGAAACTAGTAATGCCATCTTTTGTTGACATCATATGCTGTCTGCAGAAAGATGTTTCTGTCAGGGCTAGTGCACTCACTAGAGTGTCTGTTGTTGTCCCTCATGTTCCAGATGATAACGTCTTCATTGGCAGTGATGCCTGCAAAGTAAATGGTTTGTTTGTTGAGCCATTCTTACATGTTGTAAGAAAGAATAAGATCCATTTCTTCCTTGTTAACACTTCCGGTCGCAGTGTTCGCCTCAGAGCATATACCAATATTGTTGACCTTGTTCACTATCCTTACCCTGTTCAGGTAGAGGATGAGTCACCTGACCAGTGGGTCGGTGCTATTTCAACTGGGGAGAGCCCATCCACTCCACTGGATTATTCCACTCCACCAGACTCCACTGACTTCCAGACGAGGTCAAACGTTTGTTGAATCTGTTGAACAAACGTCGTAAAGCTATTGCCTTATGAGGTGAGATGGGAATAACACACTTATTGTCCCATTATATCCGACTTGAACCTTGTACTAGACCAATTTATATGCCTGTGTACAGAATGCCTCATTCACAAGTTGCTGTCGCAGATGAATTGATCAATCAGATGCTTGAGGATGGTGTTATCGCACCTAGCAATTCACCCTGGAATGCGCCCTTGACCATTGTACCTAAGAAGGACGGTACTTGGTACCCAGTGATTGACTTTAGGAAGTTAAATGCGAAAACAATTCCACATCACTTCCTCCTTCCTGTACTTGGTGACCTTCTACATAACATTGGAGATAACAAAGTCTTCTCGACCCCAGATTTGTTACAAGGGTTTTGACAAGTCCCTCTTCATGAGGACAGCCAAGAGCTAACCGCACTCCAACAGGCCATTATCACTTCCTCTGTATGGCTTTCGGTTTACGCTCTTTGCCTATCATATTTTCGAGGCTCATGACTAATATCTTTAGAGGCCTCATAGGTAACGCACTTATGGTGTACTTAGATGATGTGATTGTCATGTCAGAAGACGTGGATACACACACTTGAAAAGACTTGATGTGGTACTCGGTAAGCTTGAAGAAGCCAATTTAAAGATCAAACTGTCTAAATGTCAATTTTTCAGATCAGAAATAAAGTTTCTTGATCACGTAGTCACTCCTAGAGGGGTTACAACTGACCAAAGTAAAGTAACTGCAGTATTAAATTTTCCATCTCCCAAAACTGCTGATGCCATAAGATCCTTTGTGGGCTTAGCAGGTTTTTATAGATCTTTTATTGCTAATTTTTCTCCCATAGCAGCTCCTCTAACTGAGTTGCTTAAGAAAGATGCTCCATTTGTTTGGACATTCCGTCAAGAAAGAGCATTCCAAACTCTCAAAGAAAAGCTAACATCTGCTCCAATTTTGAATTTTTCAGATTTTTCTAAGCCTTTCTACCTAACAACTGATGCTAGTTCTATTGGCATAAGTGCTATACTAGCTCAGAAGACTGGTAGCAAATACAACACAGTTGCATTTGCTAACCGATTCCTTACAAAGGCTGAACGTAATTATACAGAAACTGAGCAAGAAGCCTTAGCGATAGTATGGTCTTTAAAGAACTTTCGAGTCATTATATATCAGTACTCTGTTCATGTCTTGACAGACCATGCCCCACTGATACCTTTATTCCAGAACAAACAACCTACTGGAAGACTAGCCAGATGGTCCTTGACTATCCAAGAGTTCAACCCTACCTTTAAACACTTACCTAGCAAGTCAAATGTACTTGCAGATAACTTTATCGTGACATGTTAGTATAGTAACTGCAGATCCTCCATTTAGTGCCAAGGACGTAAAGAATGCTGAAAGAACAGATCCCATGTGGTCTGGTGTGATTTGATTCCTGCTCCAGGAATGTCTTTTTCTTACTGTGAAGCCACCAGCACCCATCAGTGATTTTGTCATGGACCAAGAATTACTGTATTGAACTACCGAGCTGGGTACTCCTAGTAGAAGGGTATATCAGTTAGTAATTCCACAGTCACTAGTGAATGTAGCCTTACAGCTAGTTCACGACATACCAGGAGTTGTGCACCCTGGTATGGATCGCTCTGTAAAACAAGCCAGATTGAAATACTTTTGTCCTTGTATGGAAACTGATATTTCTGAGTATGTTAAGAAATGTAGTGTCTGCATGCAACTTAAAGGCAATGTTAATGATCCTAATCCAATCCAGGTGTATCCAACTACAAGCAAACCATGGGAAAGAGTTGCACTAGATCTGTTAACTATTTTCTAATGTTCCCTCCAGGGCAACAAACATCTGTGGGTTATGGTAGATCATTTAACCAGATATTGTTAGTTCCTATTGCAGATAAGACTGCCAAGACAGTAGCTAAAGCGTTTAAAGAACTTATAATCTGCAGGCATACAACTCTTAAGTCCCTAGTAACAGATAATGGAGTGAATTCTGTAATGAGATTCTTGAAAATTTGTGTACTTTGTACAAGATCTCTAAATCGACCATTGTTCTTCACCATCCTGCCAGTAATGGTTTAGCTGAAAGAACTAATAAGAAAGTACTCGATGTCTTGAGAGCCACTATCAATCCCAATAGTGCAACCTGGGATGAAGTTATACCTGATGTTCAGTATGCAATAAATTCTGCTTAGAGTGCTTCTATAGGTGACACTCCACATTATGCATTGTATGGTGTTGATACGCATTTGCCTTATGAGTTGTTATATTCTAATCTGAAACCAAATTACAATCCTGATGATTTCATAGCAACTCGTACTAACTTAGCTCAAAGTGTTTTTAGAAGGATCCATGAAACACTTCATAAATCAACAGCAGAGTTATGCTGACTAACTTTAACAAAACGTCTGCAATGTCTAAGCTCGACCAAAAGTTTGTTGGTCCGTATCGAGTAGATGAACATATCAATGGCAATAAGTATAAGGTTAAAGAAATCAGTACTGGTCAGTATAAAGAATGGCATTTAGATCATATGAAGTTAGTATGAGATGAGGACGAGGTCCCTGACAACCAGACAAATGAGACAGACTCTGACAATCCTCCTGATGCTGTACCCTCTACCTCTAATAATCAGTCAGACGATCAACCTGAATGTCGCTATTCCCTATGTACACAAGAAGTATTGAGAAATCCTCAAGTATCATTTGTAAATACCAATTTAGATCTTCCTCAACCACAAATTGAGTTACCCATTGCAACAGAGTTTGATCCTCCCAGAGTTGATAACCATTCTACATATGTAAATCTCACACCCTAGCAGAGTTGGTGTTAAATGATAATAACCTGTATAGATGAATAATATAGTTTAATATGTATTTCAACTTAGTATTATTAATTTTTTTTGTGTGTGTGTTCACGTTCTCTCCGAATTCTGAGATTTAACAGTACTAGATTTGACTGGACCAAGTTTGTCTTTTCTGTGAAACACTTCCTTCTTTGTAAATATATTTCCTCAGAATCCGAAGATCACATGAGTATAGATCGATCGATCTTTTTTTTATCTCTCTTATTGTATATCCCACCATTGATTTTATCTATTCCTATGAATTGTGATATATCATACTTTTAATGCATTACATTGATTTTCATCCCGATAATATCCTTATGTAAAGTTAAAATGTTCAACTGTTGTGTACTTTGACATTGTATAGAATCAGCCTAGAGCCGTACACCTGTTGCCTCTAGTTTGTATTAGCTGTATGTCGGGATGCCGTATGTAACATGGCCGAGCTGTCAGTAGTAGTATTTGTAGCTTACCAATAACCGTTACTGAGTCACAGCTCCCTACGTGATCACTAACTGTTAGTGACTCACTGCTGACCTAGCATGATGTTTTAATGCCGCCGTTGCCCTCCAGGCACTGGGCAGGGCAGTTCAAGACGAGACATTAAGGAGACAGGTTAGGCTCTGGAGCTCTTCCATATTTTTCCACTAATATATAAGTTACTAAGCCAAGCTACGTTTGTGTTTATTACCAAATCCATCAAGAACCCACACAACAATTTTACTGATTAAAATCTTTGGGTACGCATCGCTGGACCTCAGTTAGGATGCATTTTCAGCTGTTTCTTTATTAATTGAG
Organism: Cherax destructor; assembly: GCA_009830355.1. Lineage (NCBI taxonomy): Eukaryota > Metazoa > Arthropoda > Malacostraca > Decapoda > Parastacidae > Cherax > Cherax destructor. The sequence continues at coordinate 192,497 of WNWK01002063.1, forward strand.
GTAAAGAATATTTTTTTAATCTGGGTGCTTTCCCTCTCAGCTGGTCCTAACATGAATTTATTGCTGCATTATTAGTTCAATTGGCTGAGATTTTTCATCTAAACTGCCTCATGGAATTGTCTCTGCTATTGCAATCTTTGTTGCGTTGTTTCATTTTAAGTGTCTTAAATTGGACTCACAAAGTAGTAAGATATAAGGGGTCAGGGTTGGGGAATTTTCATGACATCACTATATTTGGAATAGTTAAGTCTCTGAACTACTACTACTTTCTGCTACCACAACTACTACTACTACTACCTCCACTACTACTACTACTACTTCCATTACCACAACTACTAATGCTGCTACTACTACTACTACTACTTCCACTACCAGCATTACTACTACTACTTCTTTGTCTTCCTCTCTTGGTCCCCTCCCTCTCCCCCTCGCCTATATATATACTGGCTCCCTCATTTTTTTGTCAGTGTGACTTGTAAATGGTCCAAGTCGAAACGATACGTCGTGATAAGTTTCTTTCTCCTATGTACGGGTTATTTTTGTATTGTTCCAGTCACGGTATTGTGCCTTTTTGTTCTTTCTGAACACTGGTCCTGGTCCTATAGACTCCTTCCTTTGTCAATGCATTGCCAAAAGTTCTCATCTTCAGAACACTCGTGACTTGACCTAAACTTTGCTTCCTCCTCCTCCTCCTCTCCTTTCCTCTTGACCTTTTCATAATTCTTTGCTCTTCCTGTTTTCTGACTGTCTCCCTTCGTGCTTCCTTTTTATTCCTAGTATGGACCAGTATACCTGCAGTGCTTCTTTGCCCCCCCCCCACGAGGACAAGTACTACTCCTGCTACCACTACTACTACTACTACTACTACTACTACTACTACTCCTACTGCCACTACTACTACACTGCTACTACTACCGCCGCTACTACAACTGCTACTACTACTACTACTGCTACTACTACAACTGCTACTACTACTGCTACTACTACTACTATACTACTACTACTATACTACTACTACTACAACTACTACTTCTATTATATTACTACTGCTACCTCTACCACAATGGACCTATAAGCTGCTGCACGACATTTAGGCCATTGTATGATATTTAAGCCACTGCACGATGTTTAGACTGCTGCACAACATCTATTTTGTCTTGCCTTGACAGAGTTAACACGGATAAGAACGTTAGATTCTTTTCGGTGTATTGATTCAGCGATGTTTGGGAAGATGTCAGACACCACCACCAGTTACCTCACCGGGGGTTGGTGCTCTCCTACTTATATCAGAGGTAATAGAGAGCCATCACCGCCATCACCACCACCACCAACACCACCAGTACCACCATTAATCAGCTCTTAGATATAAGATCCCTCTCCTCTCTCTCCAAGAGAGATATCAGGCAGACAACCACAACCACCATCACCACCCCCACCGCTACCACCACCAGCAGCTCATGTTAAGAAGGTATTTCTTTCATCTACCACCACCACCACCACTTCGTTATGAAATTGTGCATTGGTTCCAATTACTTGTCTTTTGAAGAATCCAAGCAATTTTTTGGCATGGCCATGGGATCACCTCATGGCTAGCATTTATATGGAACATCTGAAAGAAGAGAAACTCAAACTTCATGGCTAAGATACGTGGATGATATCTTAATTATCTGGCCCAGATTCCTAAACATCCTAAATCTTCACAAGATCATCAATTCGGTTGAGCCTTCTACTACTTTTTCCAAACCTCTTTCTAGACATTTTATTCAACAAAGTTGGAGGTAAACTTGATTTCATGATCTACCAAAAACCCACAGCTAAAACTGATCCACATTATTACTCACGTCAAGATCCAGAGCCAAACAGGGAGTTATCATTAGATTCTTCTCTAGAACACGCAGGATTTCCTCTTCTCCCGAGTCCCTTGAGGAAAAATGTAATTACAACGAACAAGTCTTCACCCCGACATTTAATCATTGGGCGTAGGATGAAGGCAGATTACACTACACTAGCCATAACACTATATCTAGTGCACTCTACTTCCGGTAACAATAACCTTTTCAGCATCATATCGAAAGCTGATATTAGGGTTGCCAATATTGCTTCAAAATACACTAAACAATTAGATCAAAATGGGAGAAAAATTGGTGGACGTCACAACCGGTACTTATATCACACCAGGGACCTAAAAAAGTCATAGAATGTATATACGAATGTCAGAGGAACGACATAAATACCACATGTACCGTACACCTCAACACCGAGAATCCGCTCAGGAATTTCCCTGAAGCGATACTTACCATAAAATGATACACACGAAAACACAAGAATTGAAGAACACTGAAGCAGGCCTACTGGCCCACACAAGGCAGCCCCTTACCAAACCACCCACGTTTTTCTCCAACCTTCTTCCAAACTGCCTAATGATTTGCTTCAGTACCTCAGGTACTAATCAAACCCATCCCATTTTTACTCATAGACCGCCGGAGGCAGTAAACTATCTCTGTACCTATTCCAACTCTGGTATATCTCCTGCCTTGAACGGGCCCATCAACACTTGCATGCAACCTCACACTTGTTATTTGAAATCAAGGGCGTTAAGTAATTGCATATATTTTCCATTCATGTTATTCTCAGTTTTGTTTACTGATATTTCATTGTGCATAGTGATAGTCTGTTTTGCCAAATAGTTTATATGGAAAAATAAATTGCTTGGCTAAATAGATTGCGTGGCCAAATAGTCTCTCTTCACTCGTGTGTGTTTTAAACTTAACTATTGGTTGCCTTAAAATCACATTGTCGTGTGTTCCTGACTTACTAAAAGTAATCTCTGTAGGTTGATATCTAAAAGAAGGTTAGTTAATGGGGTTTAAAGTCCGTCGACTACACGATGGTTATGAAAGCTGCGCCAGACCTTTCCACCAGCAGACAAGGATTAAGGTAAACACTCACCATATATACTCTAGGAGACATGCACCTCTCAGTGCATATATCCTGTTGATAGTTGAATGCATTAAGGAATATAGCATATAGTAGGTTCATATGGCTTACATTGTTCAATATGGCAATATAGTCTGCGTAGTGATTAAAACTCAACAGATATTTCTTCAGATATTTAAGTTTTGAATAGTATTCCCGTTTGATAACAGAGGAATTAGACACTTCAATCACAGGTACATTAAACAACAGTGATGACATGACATCAATCCACATGTCATAGTCATGTCACGTATATTTAGTGTGTACTCACCTAATTGTGGTTGCAGGGGTCGAGACTCAGCTCCTGGCCCCGCCTCTTCACTGATCGCTACTGGGTCCACTCTCTCCCTGCTCCACGAGCTTTATCATACCTCGTCTTAAAGCTATGTATGGTTCCTGCCTCCACTACATCACTTGCTAGACTATTCCACTTCATGACTACTCTATGATTGAAGAAATAATTCCTAACATCCCTTTGACTCATCTGAGTCTTCAAATTCCAATTGTGACCCCTTGTTTCTGTGTCCCCTCTCTGGAACATCCTGTCTCTATCCACTTTGTCTATTCCCCGCAGTATTTTGTATGTCGTTATCATGTCTCCCCTAACCCTCCTGTCCTCCAGTTTTGTCGGGCCGATTTCCCTTAACCTTTCTTCGTAGGACATTCCCCTTAGCTCTGGAACTAACCTTGTAGTCCCTTTCACTAATCGCGCCCATGCCTTCCATTTCCTCAAATCTCCATTGGTTCCTTACAAGCAGTGCAACCCCTCCTCCCCCTCTACTCCTATCTTTCCTCAGGATCTGATACCCCAGTGGGAAGATTGCGTCTGTTATTGCCTCAGTGAGCTTCGTTTCTGTGACTGCTATGATGTCTGGGAACTTCTCATTTATTCTTTCATTCCACTCCTCATATTTATTCGATATTCTGTCCGCGTTCATGTACCAAACCTTCAACTTCGTTTCTAAAACTGTGGTCCTGGGGGAATATTGGGGTTGGAGTGGGAGTCCTGGCTAGGGCCTATGGGGGGTTGCTGTAGGGGTGGGGTTTGTGATGGGGCTGTGGGGACAGAAGGAATGGGGTGTGGGTGTCGGTTTAAATTGTCCAGTTGCCTTGGGGTTGTCGTGGTTGGAGTCCTTTTGAGGGTATTTTTGGAGGGCGTGTCTGCCCTTCTACCTGGGTCTGGGTGCCTCCGCTCTTCTTTGTCATTTCCTCTGGTTACTCCTTTCGTCATTGTATCCTCTCTTTCAGTAACATCCTTTCATCTTGTGTTCTGTCCCGATCGAGGTACACTCTCTGGTACTCCTGATTCTCTCTCAGTTGTGCTTTCTCCTGCAGGATCATGGAACGAAGTGATTCTGATTTGAAAATCACTTTGAGAGGCCATTTTCTTTCCCTTGTAAACCATCCAATTCTCCGAAAATTTGTCACCTGGGTCATGTCACCTTCACCTATTGCTTTCATGATACATTCAATCGTTTTTTTCTCCTCCTGTTTTCTTTTATCATGGGTATCCCCCTTGACTTCCTGGAGCCCGAAGACAAAAAAAATGACCTCTCTCTTTCGTCCTCCCACTGTGTCTCCCATTGCATCCTCAGAGCTGTTTTAGTTCCTTCCATTGAAGCAACCCTTCCTTCAGTCCTTTTCCTGGCTGAAGCCCCTATGCTCTGTGGTCTGTCCTTCCTGCTCATGTGTTCCTGGCCACTACAGTTGATTGTTGGAGTCTCTGCATATAGCATAGCTACGTCATTGTCTTCAGACCCCTCATTTGTTGTTAGTGTGCTCCTTGTTTTTTCCCGGGCCCCACATGGGTCCGATACGGCCTTTGCATACAGGATAGCTTCTGTGCTCCCCATAGTCCCCTTGAATTGTAATTTTTTTCTTTAAGCTGTTTCAGGTTTTGCAGGTCCTCTTCTAAGCACTGTATCTTAGAGTCTGCTGTTTTGGCTTGTAGCTCCCACTTCCTGCTCTCTGCAGCTATCCTCTCTTACATTTTCGTGCTAAGCTCTGCTTGCTTCCTTCCCCACTCTTCCTCCATTTTAGTGAGCTCTGCCTCCCAAGCTACCCTCCCAGGCTCATCCACCAGACCCCTTGTTGTCATCCCTCTTCTTGGGTAGCCCACTTTACCACAGGACGAAGCTTATGTATTTTCAGAGTGAGTGTGTGTGTGTGTGTGTGTGTGTGTGTGTGTGAGAGAGAGAGAGAGAGAGAGAGAGAGAGAGAGAGAGAGAGAGAGAGAGAGAGAGAGAGAAAGAGAGAGAGGAGAGATAAATTTTATAGCATGGGAGTGAGTGTGAATGAGAGAGTGTGAGTGAGAGAGTGTGAGAGATAAAGATAGAGAGTGGGAGGCAGAGGGGAGAGAGATGTGAGAGGGTTAAGGGGTACAAGAGGGAGGGGGAAGGGAAGTGGGGGAAAAGCAAGGGGGAGAGGAGTGAGAAGAGATGGGTAGGAGGAAGAGAAGGAGGATGAAGAAGGGAAAGTGGAGAGAGTGTGTGAGATAGTGTGAGTGTGTGAGTGTGAGAGATTGAGTGTGAGAGAGTGTGTGTGTGAGAGAGTGTGAGAGTGAGAGTGTAAGAGAGAGAGTACGAGAGAGTGTGGAGAGAGGTAGAGTGAGGTAGGTAGGAGAGAGGTAGAGTGAAGAGGGAGAGAAGATAAGGGGTACAAGGAGAGAGGGGAGAGGAACTGCTGGTTATGTACGGGGAAGAGGAGGGGGATAGAGGTGTTAGAAGTACCCGGGGGTGCTGGGAGAGAGGGAAAGGGTAGGGGAGGGGGAGGTGGATAGAAGGTGAGGAGGAAGAGAGAGGGGGAGGGAGGGATGGGGAGAGAGAGAGAGGTGAGGAGGAAGGAGAGAGGGGATAGGGTAGGGGAGAGGGGGAGATGGATGGAAGGTGAGGAGGAAGAGAGGGGGAGGGAGGGAGAGGGGAGAGAGAGAGAGAGGTGAGGAGAAAGCGAGAGGGGGAGAGAGAGAGGGAAAGAGAGAGAGGGAGAGGGAGAGAGAGAGGGAGATGGAGAGAAAGTGATTAGGGGAGGGGAAGGGGGAGAGGGACGGAGGGGAATAGAGTGGTGGTGTGAGGGAGTGGGAGGGCAAGTGTGTATGTGTGCTTTTCTTCTTGTGGTTGCAGGGATCGAGTCACAGCTCCTGGCCTCGCCTTTTCGCTAGTCGCTACTAGGTCCACTCTGTCCCTGTTCCAAGGCGAGCTTTTTCGTACTTCTTTTTGAAGCTATGTATGAATGCCATCTCTGTCCCTCTCTCTGTGTGTGTGTGTGTGTGTGTGTGTGTGTGTGTGTGTGTGTGTGTGTGTGTGTGTGTGTTACTTCACAGGCTTCGTCGGAACTATCAGTAATTAAACAAACTAAGCACGTGTAGACTTGAAGCCAAGAAACCATCGATATTGCTCACTTACACACACACGCGCACACACACACACACACACACACACACACGCACATACACTCAACCACACATAATTTACGTAGTGAGTAAATTAAAAGAAGAGGATAAAGTAATAAATGATTTAATTATATGGAGGGTGAGCCAGAGTGTTCCCCTCCCACCTGTAACATTCTCTTGGGGGAGGGGAAATAACGGGGAGGGGAAGTAACGAGAGAGGAAGTAACGGGGAGGGGAAGTAACGAGGAGGGGAAGTAACGAGGAGCGAATACGGGAGGAAGTAACGGCGGGGGAAGTAACGGGGAGGGAAGTAACGGGAGGGGAAGAAACGGGAGGGGAAGTAACGGGAAGGGGAAGTAAAGGGGAGGGGAAGGAGTGACAACTGGTGTGACAGAGGAGGGGAGGAGAGAGAGAGAGAGAGAGAGAGAGAGAGAGAGAGAGAGAGAGAGAGAGAGAGAGAGGAGAGATATAGACAGAGGAGGAGAGAGAGAGAGAGATAAAAAATGAAGAGAGGATGAAAGAGGGAAAGAGAGATAGGAAAAGATGGAAGAGGGTAAGAGAAACAGAAAAAGAGGATGGAAATAGAGAGACAAAGACAGCGAGAAAGGATGAAAGAGAGAGAATAAGGGAGAAAGGGAATGGGGAAAACGTCATTCAACATCTTAAACTGTTTTAAACAAGGTTACTGTGTGAGAGAGAGATTGAAGAGAGAGAGTAGAGAGAAGAGCAGAGGAGACAGGATGAGTGAGTGAGAGAGACTAAGAGTTTTCCTAGTACACCCCTCGAAATATCTCACTTTTTCACAAATTCTCTTCAAAATCGCGAGTGTGTTTGTGAAAAGATAGTAATCAACGTAATGTAACCCCCAGAGCGAGTTTTATCTTCCTGAAATAACACCAGTGAATTGTTGCTTCTCAATAACTTCTTTCAAATACGAGAACAAAAATGTAAAAATAGGATATAGTGGAGGGAGTGTTTAAGGTTGGCTGTTGTTCACTGTTGTGTATTTAAGGTTGGCTGTTGTTCACTGTTCTGTGTTTTTGTTGGGGTGGTGGAGGGGTTGGAGGGGTTGGAGGGGGAGAAAGATGAAAAGGGTGTGGGGAGGAAAGGGAGATAGGAATGAGGATGGAAAGAGGAGGCGGCGTGAGAGGAAGAAATGAGATGGGGATGGGTGTGAGGAGGATAGAACCGGGATGGAGGAGGAAGGAAATGAGTGAGAGGGGAATGAAGTATAAAAAATGGGATATAGAGAAGGAGGAAGAGAGGAGGGTGAGAAGAAAAATCTGGGGGAGGGATGCAAGGAAGAGAGAGAGGAGAGAGAGAGAGAGAGAGAGAGAGAGAGAGAGAGAGAGAGAGAGAGAGAGAGAAAGGAAGAACTGGAGACGGGTCTCACAATGAAAGAATGAGACAAAAAGGTGAGAACAGATAATCTTGGAGAAGCATATGAGAGAGAGAAAGAGAGAACTGAAAAAAAGAAGAAATTAAATGACAAGAAAAAAGAAAACGGGGAAAAGATTAAAAAAAAATAGGAGGTAGAAGAAAAAAAAACAAAGAATAGCTTGCCAGACAACAGCTTGGAGACAACAAATATATTTAACCAGAGAGAGACTTTTTTTTATAAACGAGTTACAAAAGGAGGAGGGAAAAAAATGGCCTAGCACACCCAGTCTAGCTGTTGGCTGCGTCTTCAGCTGGTAATAAAAAAAAAAGGCCTTTGAAAAAAGTATTTTGCTCTTAGCTAAGTCTTGTTTTACTGCAGCCTGGCCATCTTACTTAACAAAATAGTGAACAGTGAGTAGATAGCGAGTAGATAGATGGTGAGATGTAGATGAGTAGAGATGGTGAGTAGATAGATGGTGAGATGTATATGAGAAGAGATGGTGAGTAGATAGATGGTGAGATGTATATGAGAAGAGATGGTGAGTAGATAGATGGTGAGATGTAGATGAGAAGAGATGGTGAGTAGATAGATGGCAAGTAGATGCAAATGATGAGTAGATAGATGGTAAGTAGATGCAAATGGTGAGTAGATAGATGGGAAGTAGATGCAAATGGTGAGTTGACAGATGGGAAGTAGAGGCAAATGGTGAGTAGATATGGTAAGTAGATATATGGTAAGTAGATGCAAATGGTGAGTGGATAGATGGGAAGTAGATTTAGATGAGTAGAGATGGTGAGTAGATAGATGGTAAGTAGATTTAAATGGTGAGTAGATAGACGGTAAGTAGATGTAGATGGCAAGTAGATATGGTGAGTAGATAGATGGTAAGTAGATACATAGTGAGCAGATAGATAAGTAGATGTTGAAGATGAGTAGAGTTGGTGAATAGATAGAAGTGTTGAGTAGACAGAAATAATGAATAGATAAAGATAGTAAGTAGATATAGATGATAAGTACAAAGAGATGGTGGGTAGATAGAGATGGAAAGAAGATACAGATGGTAAACAGATATAAATGGTAAGTAGATAGAGGAAAATCCACACGAGACTTGAAAATGATGGCAAGACAGGTGCAACAGTTAGGTATCTCCATTCCGAAACGTTTCGCCCACACAGTAGGCTTCTTCAGTCGAGTACAGAGGCAGCAGCAGAAGTAACATATAAAAACGACGTAATCAGTCCATCACCCTTGAAGACGTAGTTTTGAGGTGGTCAGTCCCTCAGCCTGGAGATACTTGTCGGAATTGAATACCATTATCATAGTCACACCTTAAAATGATAAAAATGCGCTGTAAGGCACTACAAATGTCCCCCCAAAACCGCTATGCAAATTCTGTCACACACATGTGGACGGTAACACACGAGGCAGGTGTGTCTGGAGTTAAAAAATGAAGGCTTTGAGAGCGTCCTTGGGAATGTTTGGGACGCTTGTAGCTTGTTCCCCTCAGCTTGTATGTTTCCCTAGGACCTCTGGGTGTCCTCACAGCGTCCCGGACATGCTTCACCGTGATGCACGCGTCCTAGCAACATGGTAAATGCGTCTCACCGTCCCAACAAAGGCTATGTATTTCGTCCTTAGGGAGAGAGACGAGCTGCGGTCGCCTCGCTATTGTGGATTTCAATAAACTACTGTCGTGTGTTTGTGTGTTTGTGTGTGTTTGTGTGTGTTTGTGTGTGTTTGTGTGTGTGTGTGTGTGCGTGTGTGTGTGTGAGTGTGTGTGTGTGTGTGTGTGTGTGTGTGTGTGTGTGTGTGTGTGTGTGTGTGTGTGTGTGTGTGTGTGCGTGTGTGTGTGTGTGAGTGTGTTTGTGTGTGTGTGTGTGTGTGTGTATGGGTGTGTGTGTGTCTATCTGTGTGTGTGTGTGTGTGTGTCTGTGTCTGATCACCTTTCCTAGTGTGTTGAGGTCGGATCAGCCTGGCCCCGCCTCTTCGCTGTCTGCCTGGTCTCTGCTCTGCCATGGCTTATCAACCTTGTCTTAAAACTATGTATGGTTTCTGCCACTATATCTTTCTAGTCCCTTCCATTCCTGATACCTGTGGGTGAAGAATGTTTCTGACATCCTTGACTATCTGAGTCTTCAGCTCCAGTTGTGTCCCTGTTCTGTGTTCTCTGAAACCTGTCACTATCTACTGTGTGTGTGCTGTTTGTGTGTGTGTTGTGTGTGTGTGTTTGTGTGTGTTTCTGTGTGTCTGTGTGTGTCTGTGTGTGTCTGTGTGTGTCTGTGTGTGTCTCTGTGTGTCTCTGTGTGACTGTGTGTGACTGTGTGTGACTGTGTGACTGTGTGTGACTGTGTGTGACTGTGTGGTACTGTGTGTGACTGTGTGTGACTGTGTGTGTGTGTGTCTGTGTGTAGTGTGCATGTATGTGTGTATACCTAGGGTGGTTACAGGTCAGTCATGATCCTGGCCCGACCTTCACTAGCTACTGGGTCACTCTCCCTTCGCCATGAGCCTTATCATACCTCTTCTTGAAGCTATGAATGGATCCTGCCTCCACTGCATCACTTCCCAAGCTATTCCACTTCCTGACCACTCTGTGACTGAAGAAATACTTCCTAACATCCCTGTGATTCATCTGAGTCTTCAACTTCCAACTGTGACCTCTTGTTCCTGTGTCCCATCTCTGGAACATTCTGTTTCTGTCCACCTTGTCAATTCCTCTCAGTATTTTATATGTCGTTATCATGTCCCCCCTCTCTCTTCTGTCCTCCAGTGTCGTCAGGTCGATTTCCCTTAACCTCTCCTCGTAGGACATACCCCTTAGCTCCGAGACTAGTTTTGTTGCAAACCTTTGCACTTTCTCTAGTTTCTTTATGTGCTTGGCTAGGTGTGGGTTCCAAACTGGTGCTGCATACTTCAATATGGGCCTAACGTACACAGTGTACAGGGTTCTGAACGATTCCTTATTAAGATGTCGGAATGCTGTTCTTAGGTTTGCTAGGCGCCCGTATGCTGCAGCAGTTATTTGGTTGATGTGCGTCTCAGGAGATGTGCCTGGTGTTATACTCACCCCATGATCTTTTTCCTTGAGTTAGGTTTGTAGTCTCTTGCCCCCTAGACTGTATTCCGTCTGCGGTCTTCTTTGCCCTTCCCTAATCTTCATGACTTTGCACTTGGTGGGGTTGAACTCCAGGAGCCAATTTCTGGACCAGTCCTGCAGCCTGTCCAGATCCCTTTGTAGTTCTGCCTGGTCCTCGTCCGATTAATTTCATCTCATCGACTTCACATCATCTGCAAACAGGACTCTTCGGAGGCTATTCCTTCCGTCATGTCGTTCACAAATACCAGAAACAGCACCAGACCTAGGACTGACCCCTGTGGAACCCCACTCGTCACAGGCTCCCACTCTGACACCTCGCCACGTACCATGACTCGCTGCTGTCTTCCTGACAGGTATTCCCTGATGCATTGGAGTGTCTTCTCTGTTATCCCTGCCTGGTCCTCCAGCTTTTGCACTAATTTCTTGTGTGGAACTGTGTCAAACGCCTTCTTACAGTCCAAGAAAATGCAATCTACCCACCTCTCTCTCTCTCTCTCTCTCTCTCTCTCTCTCTTGTCTTACTGCTGTCACCCTGTCATAGAACTCCAGTAGGTTTGTGACACAGGATTTCCCGTCCTTGAAACCGTGTTGGTTGTCGTTGATAAGTTCATTCCTTTCTGTCTGTGTGTGTGTGTGTGTGTGTGTCTGTGTCTGTGTGTGTACTCATCTAATTGTACTCACCTAATTGTGGTTGCAGGGGTCAACACTTAGCTCCTGGCCCCGCCTCTTCACTGACTGCTACTAGGTCCTCTCTCTCCCTGCTCCATGAACTTTGTCATACCTAGTCTTAAAGCTATGTATGGTTCCTGCCTCCACTACATCACTTGCTAACCTGTTCCACTTCTTGACAACTCTATGACTGAAGAAATACTTCCTAACATCCCTTTGACTCATCTGAGTCTTCAACTTCCAATTGTGACCCCTTGTTTCTGTGTCCCCTCTCTGGAACATCCTGTCTGTCCACCTAATCTACTCCACGCAGTATTTTGTATGTCATTATCATGTCTCCCCTAACCCTCCTGTCCTCCAGTGTCGTCAGGCCGATTTCACTTAACCTTTCTTCATAGGACATTCCCCTTAGCTCCAGAACTAACCTTGTTGCAAACCTTTGCACTTTCTCTAATTTCTTGACGTGCTTGACCAGGTGTGGGTTCCAAACTGGTGCTGCATACTCCAATATAGGCCTGACGTACACGGTGTACAGTGTCTTGAACGATTAATAACAAAAAAGGCACAATACCGTGACTGGAACAATACACACACAACCCGCACATAGAAGAGAGGAGCTTACGACGACGTTTCTGTCCGACTTGGACCGAAACGTCGTCGTAAGCTCCTCTCTTCTATGTGCGGGTTGTGTGTGTCTTGAACGATTCCTTATTAAGGTATCGGAACGCTATTCTCAGGTTTGCCAGTCGCCCATATGTTGCACCAGTTATCTGGTTGATGTGTGCTTCCGGAGACGTGCTTGGTGTTATACTCACCAAAAGATCTTTCTCCTTGAGTGAGGTTTGCAGTCTTTGGCCACCTAGCCTATACTCTGTCTGCGGTCTTCTTTGCCCTTCCCCGATCTTCATGACTTTGTATTAAGCGGGGTTAAATTCGAGAAGCCAGTTGCTGGACCACGTATCCAGCCTGTCCAGGTCTCTTTATAGTCCTGTCTGTGTATGTGTGTGTGTGTGTGTGTGTGTGTGTGTGTGTGTGTGTGTGTGTGTGTGTGTGTGTATGTGTGTGTGTATGGTAGTGTATGTGTAATTACCTATTTGTTCACTCACCTATTTGTGGTTGCAAGGATCGAGCCTCAGTTCCTGGTCCCGCCTCTAAAACTCAAACTTAATTCACTCTCTCCCGGCTTCGCGAGTCTTGCCATACCTATTTTTAAAGCTGTGTATGATTCCTATACAGGTCATTCCACTTTTTGATCACTGCCAGGCAGTAGAAAGATTTTCTTATACATACCTCGTTTGTGTTTGAACTTCCGGCGTTGCCCTTGTGTACCTGTTTCCCGATTATGAATCGCCCTCTTTCTATCCTCTATATGAATTCTTCTCTGTATTTTATATGTCTTTATCATATCTATCCTTGTACTTCACTAATGTCAACACGTTTAGTTCTTTTAAACTCTTTTCATAGCCCTTACCCCCTTATCTCTGGACTAGTTTCGTTGCAAACCTTTACATTTTTTTCCATTATCTTGATATGCTTTATCAGGTGTGGGTTACATACTGGTGCTGCATGCTCCAAGGTCGGCCAGATACTCATCTTCTCCAGGGACTGACCACCTCAAACAATTTCTCCAAGGTTGGTGGACTGATTACATCATCTTTATCTTTACTTTGCTCCCTACAATCCATTCTCTGAATTTGACTGAAGAAGCCTATCGCTTAGGCGAAACGTTTCAACAGTAAAGATACCCAACAGCTGTACACGTGTTTAATAATCAACGTTTCAAATATAGTGTCGTAAATGACTCCTTGTTAAGATTCCCGGAAAGCTAATTGTAAGTTTGCCAGACGCGCATTTGCTGCAGATATTATTGGACTAATGTTCACCCCAGGCCAGAAGCTCAAAGCTTCGCTCACACCCTATGAGGTGCTCATTGATGCTCACACCCTATGAGGTGCTCATTGATGCTCACACCCTATGAGGTGCTCATTGATTTATCGTTGTATCTATGTAGTTCTCACTGCCTACTTCCTCAGCTTAAGTTCAAGTTTCTTGTGCTGTTCTGTGTCAAAAACTGTCTCACAGCCTAAAAATATGCGGTCGTCTAATCCCCCCTCCTCTCTCTCTCTCTCTCTCTCTCTCTCTCTCTCTCTCTCTCTCTCTCTCTCTCTCTCTCTCTCTCTCTCTCTCTCTCTGTCCTGTTATCTTCTCACAGAACTCAACAGGTTTGTGTGACAGAATTTACCTTAACTAAAACTGTACTGGTTATTGTTTATGTATCAACTACTTGTTAGGTACTACACCACTCTCCTCGTCTTTACACTCTCCATAACCTTCCATACAATGTATGCCAGTAGCACCAGCCTGTATTCCAATCCAATGGTTTCAAGTTGGAAAAGTTCAGATTCAGGAAGGATATAGGAAAGCACTGGTTTGGTAAAAGAGTTGTGGATGAGTGGAACAAACTCCCGAGTACCGTCATAGATGCTAAGACGTTGTGTAGTTTTAAAAATAGGTTAGATAAATACATGGGTGGGTGTGGATGGGTGTGAGTTTGGACCTGACTAGCTTGTACTAGGTCAGATGCAGTGCTCCTTCCTTAAGTGAATGTAACCTGACCTGTACTAATTCCTTAAGTGGAAGTGACCTGACCAGGTGGTCGGCTGGACAATTATATGAGTGGGTGCGGTTGGGTGTGAATTGGTCCTGACTAGCTTGTGCTACTAGGTCAGATGCAGTGCTCCTTCCTTAAGTGAATGTAACCTGACCTGGCTGGGTCGGGGCATTGGCTTAAGCCGTTGGAGATTTGGACTTGCCTCGCATGGGCCAGTAGGCCTGCTGCAGTGTTCCTTCTTTCTTATGTTCTTATGTTCCATAACCTTCAGCTTCCAGTTGTGTCCCCTTGTTTCTGTGTTCCCTCTCTGAAACATCCTGTCACTATCTACCTTGTCAATTCCCCGCAGTATTTTGTATGTCGTTATCATGTCTCCTCTGACCCTTCTTTCCTCCAGTGTTGTTAGTCCTATTTCCCTCAACCTTTCTTCATAAGACAGACCCCTGAGTTGTGGAACTAACCTTGTCGCAAACCTTTGCACTTTCTCTAGTTTCTTTACGTGCTTGACCAGGTGTGGGTTCCAGACTGGTGCTGCATATTCTAGTATGGGCCTGACGTTGGTCATGTGTGTGTGTGTGTGTGTGTGTGTGTGTGTGTGTGCGCGTGCGCGAAACGTCTACAAATACAGATACCCAGACGTTGGTCATATGTGAAATTCTTCACCACGTGTGTGTGTGTGTGTGTGTGTTTGTGTGTGTACATAAGGAAGGGAAATGGGGTTATCGACTTCCCTGGAGCTTTCCCATCCCCAGACAAATTTATTTTCCTAAAGGCACGATATAACTAGTGAAGTAATCCCGGCCAAATTAATTTACCTTAGGAACACACACGAAAACCCGACCAAAGTTGTGTTTTGATTCAATCCTGGGCAGCGGCGGCAGGGTAACTGCTGCATCGCAATTCCGCCTCTACAAACAATGACCCTTAAGGTGACATTACAGTCACCGTTAACCCACTTTATCTCTTATGGAGTAGGGCTGCCAAGTACCGCCATTACCACCAAATTATATATATACTATATATATATATATATATATATATATATATATATATATATATATATATATATATATATATATATATATATATATATGACAGAATATACTGACAAAAATACAAACACGAATACATTGGTACATTATATCAAAGATGATGAATCTCCTCCAGCTCCTCCGAAGCCGGACGAGAGCCCAGTATGCAGCAAATATTTCCCCTCTGGATGGCCGCACTGAGGCGCTGGAACATGAAAGTGGCTGCCCTCGGGTCCCTGGTGTTGTCGATGAGTCTGGAACCCAGTTCTTTGAGGAAGCGTGTGGCGTTTTTTTCCCATGATCCCAAGGTCCCTGATCCCACAGGGACAAATTGATACTGTTTGCTTGCCAATCTAGTACTCCTCCCTGTGGTCAGCAGCTCCTCCCTGTCGCCCGACACTGTTATGGATGTAGGTGTCAATCAGTGTCGACACACAGGTATAGTCCCATGCTAAGAGCCTGCCATTCTTCCAAGGATAGATGGTGATCCCGTCGGGGCGGTTTGCTGGGTTGTGGGTATTGTTGGCTGCTAGTGATCGGGGCTCTCTCTCGGCTGGGCATCCAGCTGTAACAAGGCTTCTCTTTATGATGTCGTTGACTTCATTGTGTCTTGCCTGCTAACTCTTTGTTTTGGAGCAGTTAAGACCATGTAGATCATCCTGGTCGGCTTGTGCATCGCCGCAAATATACGCACATTCCGTATGAATTGGAGTAGCGAGGCGGAGAGCCACTGCAATACGGAGTGTGTTAGGGTCGAGGCGTGTTCCCATTGCCGAAATAAGAATTGTTTGGAGGAAGTCCCTAGAGTGATGTGTACTCACAGCTTGGAGACGGGCAGTCTCCCTTTCTGAAGTTACATCCCTAAGCATGTTGGCAAGTACCTTTTCAGCAATGGGAACGTCCTATCTTGACTGTTTGTAGGCCAGTGCTGCACTAGGTTTTGGTGCTGGAGCAGCAAGAGTCTCTCATTCAGTGATGGCACTGGCGTAGCTAGGGTCCTGTATTCCTGCTGAATCACTGAGGTTCTCTCGAAGAATTTGTTTTATTAACTCATTTGATGCTATGGAAGAGGATAGGAAAGCTGGTAGGGCAATCTGTGAGGATTTGCGTACTCCCAGCCCCCCAAGCCTGACTGGAAGTGAGACTTCCAACACTGTCTATCTTCGAGGGAAAGATTCAACACACTCTCTAGCATGGTCTTGAGGAGAGAGTCATATTCCTTGAGTTTGGACTGCTGAAGGCTGGGGAGCATCTCAGGAAGTAGGTAAGTTTTGGGATGAACAGGCACCTGGTGAGTAGGTAGAAGGCATGTGTATCAGTGTCTTTCATCCTGCCTTACATCGTCCTGAGCTCTGAGATTTTCTTTTCTAGGATCAGATCAATGGCACTGGGCCCAAGGAGAGTGCTGTTGGCTGGATCAATGGCTCGTGCTCCTGGTAAAACAGCACTAATATTCTGGATCATCTGTCGATTGGTAGAAACTATTTCACATTTGGTGGGGTTTAAAGATAGGCCCAGGCTCTCTCCCATGTCTGATGTCCTCTAGGAGAGATTCTGTAGTGCCAGCTAGGGTACCATCACCCAAGAACCAGATATTGAGCTCACTGGAGAGTGCTTCTGTGACTTCCTTGATGAATAGATAGAATAGAAAGGGGGCGAGAGGGTCCCCCTGTTGCACACCCTCACACGAGTTAATTTCATGGTCCCCAAACAATAGTTTAAAAGTCACACTATAATACGATTCTATGAAGGGATAGAGGGAAGGGAAGTGTCTAGAAACTGCTTGGAGAGCAGCATCCCTTCTAAGTTGAAAGCGTTGTCAAAATCCAATTTGATCAAGGCTTTTTCTTCTGACATGTTGTTGATGTATACTCGTGCTGCAAGGGCAGCTGTTTCAAAGACTTGTTGAACACCAAAACCGAGATGAGTTAGTTTCAACATTGCAGCAGCCTCTTGACTCACCATTCTCACTGCAGATGATGTGACTGTGAGGTGTAGTCTTGCCCCTTTATAAGCCTTCTTGTTATGTTTCTTTTTATAGTTCCTTGATAATGTGAGTAGTCACGAAAGCGCTTGGAATTTCTCTATTTTTTCATAGTGGTTGTCTTGCATATATATATATATATATATATATATATATATATGTGTGTGTGTGTGTGTGTGTGTGTGTGTGTGTGTGTGTGTGTGTGTGTGTGTGTGTGTGTGTGTGTGTGTGTGTGTGTGTGTGTGTGTGTGTGTGTGTGTGTGTGTGTGTGTGTGTGTGTGAACAAAATAGAAAATTAATCATGGAATTGAAAATATTGACCTATGCTAATGACAGCCTGAAATGTTAGGTTTATTTCAGCTTCATTCAGAGTGAATGCACCTGTGATCAGTTCTTTCATGGGTCGCTAATGAAAAGTTTTAATCCCTAACGGGTGGAACCTGAATAAATGGGATTTCCTGAATAACAAATGATGTAAAATATGCGTGTTTGTTTAACGTGTAATAATTGACGTTAGCTGCTTAATAGATAAATAATTGCAAGATAATGTATAATCAAACAGCTGATTGACATGAAGTGGAAGAGTGAAAAAAATGTGTAAAAAAAATTATGTACAAACATTAGAAATTAAAGTTTTGTAATATATTTTTTTCTCTAGAGAGAGAGAGACAGACAGACAAAATGAAATCCCTGGCCCACAGATGGCACCAACTTCATCCTGCTCCCTATCTGTATGTCTCATAACAATAAAAAGGCTTTCAAATGAGCTGATGTTGATACCAGCTCTTAGCTTGTAAATAAAGTTAGGAACCTTAACCTAACCTTGTTAAACCCTGTGAAACGAGAGAGAGAGAGAGAGAGAGAGAGAGAGAGAGAGAGAGAGAGAGAGAGAAGAGAGAGAGAGAGAGAGAGAGTACTACATACAACATATACGTCATGTATTTCATCCACTGTGTAAGCCGGATGTTTTATCTACTATGTAACCCAATAATTACACAATGAATTTATCTATCGGATTTGTTGACGGAGGTTCGAACATCCTCCTCTCGTTGCCCTGAAGGCCAATGATGTTTCAGAGCTTCATTCGCTATAGCGTTGGTCTATAGGCCTTTGTTATAGCTTTCTATAATGAAGTTATTGCACCGTGATGAGTTTTTTCAGCAAGGCGGCGCTTTGCTGAAAACTTGCTTGTATAATTTAAGGAGTAAACAGAGGAAGTTGGAAGGGAAAAAGAATGGGGAAGGAGACAGAAGGAAGAAGAGTGGGCATAGAGAAGTGGAGAAGACAAACGGAAAGAGAGATGGGGCAGGTATAGAGAGAGGAAGATGAGATAGAGAGGGAGTAGTAAGCAGACAGGAAAAGAGAGATGGAACAAACGGGAAGGGAGGTGGAAGCAGATAGAAAGAGGAAGGTGGGGTAGATAGAAAGAGGAAGGTGGGGCAGACAGAAAGAAGGAAGTGGGGCAGACAGAAAGAAGTGGGGCAGACAGAAAGAAGGAAGTGGGGCAGACAAAGAAGGAAATGGGGCAGACAAAAAGAAGGAAGTGGGGCAGACAGAAAGAAGGAAGTGGGGCAGACAGAAAGAAGTGGGGCAGACAGAAAGGAAGTGGGGTAGACAGAATAAAGGAAATGGGGCAGATAGAAAGAAGGAAGTGAGGCAAACAGAAAGAGGAAGGTTGTGTAGCCAGAAAAAAAGCAGTTGAACCAGAGAGATGGAAGTAAATGGGAAGCAGGCAGAAAAAGGGAGGCACGACAAAAAGGAATAAAGAACAAACACAGAACCGAAAACCAACAACAGTATACGACCATAATACAAAAATAATAAATTACTCCATTCAAGCCTCTCTTGATCCAAGGCACTGAAGCTACTCTCCATACATTTTCCCTAAGCCTAATTACCTCCCATTTCCTAGGCACTACATGACCCACAACGGGTCTACCGCTTTCCCAGAAACATTTTACAAAAAATCCTTTCCGAACCCCCACTCACCAAAAAAAAACCTTTCTGAACCCCCACTCACAAAAAAATCCTTTCTGAACCCCCACTCACAAAAAAATCCTTTCTGAACCCCCACTCACAAAAAAATCCTTTCTGAACCCCCACTCACAAAAAATCTTTCTGAACCCCCACTCACAAAAAAATCCTTTCTGAACCCCACTCACAAAAAAGCCTTTCTGAACCCCACTCACCAAAAAAATCCTTTCTGAACCCCACTCACAAAAAAATCCTTTCTGAACCCCACTCACAAAAAAATCCTTTCTGAACCCCCACTCACAAAAAATCCTTTCTGAACCCCCACTCACAAAAAAAGCCTTTCTGAACCCCACTCACAAAAAAATCCTTTCTGAACCCCCACTCACAAAAAAAATCCTTTCTGAACCCCCACGCACACAAAAAAATCCTTTCTGAATCCCCTACTCACAAAAAAATCCTTTCTGAACCCCCTACTCACAAAAAATTCCTTTCTGAACCCCCACTCACAAAAAAATCCTTTCTAAACCCCACTCACACAAAAAAATAATTTCTGAACCACACAAAAAAAATCCTTTATGAACCCCCACTCACACACAAAAAAAAATCCTTTCTGAACTCCACTTACACAAACACAAAAATCCTCACTCAGAGCTCAAAATCCTTCAAACTCGAAACCGAAAATCTGCTTCTTCACGAATTAATCTGACAGATTTTTCTCTCTCGTTTTAATTCAGAGTAATTATAAACGTAATTAAAGGCGCTTAATTATGATGTTTTTGGGGAGAAAATCTTTATAAGACGTTCCAGAGAACTTTAAGTGAAATTTTGGGAACTTTAAGGAGGTGTACATTTTGGAAACTTTGGGGAGGTGTACATTTTGGGAACTTTGGGGAGGTGTACATTTTGGAAACTTTGGGGAGGTGTACATTTTGGGAACTTTGGGGAGGTGTACATTTTGGGAACTTTGGGGAGGTGTACATTTTGCGAACTTTGGGGAGGTGTACATTTTGGGAACTTTGGGAAGGTGTACATTTTGGGAACTTTGGGAAGGTGTACATTTTGGGAACTTTGGGGAGGTGTACATTTTGGGAACTTTGGGGAGGTGTACATTTTGCGAACTTTGACGTGGTGTACATTTTGCGAACTTTGGCGTGGTGTAGATTTTGGGAACTTTGCGAAAATATTTGATGGGAGGGCAAGACACATACTGCAGGCCAGGACAGCCTGTACATCTAGTGCAGGCCAAGACAGCCTGTACATCTAGTGCAGGCCAAGACAGCCTGTACATCTAGTGCAGGCCAAGAGCCTGTACAACAAAGGCAGACCATGATAGCCTGTACACCCACTGCAAATCCGGACAGAATGTAAACACACTGCAGGCCAGGACAGCCTGCACACCCACTGCAGACCAGGACAGCCTGTACACCCACTGCAAGTCAAGACAGCCTGAACACACACTGCAAGTCAAGACAGCCTGAACACACACTGAAGGCTAGAACAGCCTGCAAACCCACTGCAGAATAGGACAGCCTGCACACCCACTGCAGACCAGAAGAGCCTGTACACTCACTGCAGGGCACGACAGTCTGTACATCTAGTGCAGACCAGACAGCCTGTACACTAAAGGCAGGCAGGGGTAACCTGTATCCCTACTGCAGGCCAGAACAGCCTGTACACCCATTGCTGGCCAGATCAGCCTGTACACCCACTGCAGGCCAGGACAATGTATACCTACTGCATACCAGAATTGCCTGTAGACATACTGCAGGCCAGGACAGCTTGTACACTAACTGCAAGCAGGACAGCCTGTACACCCAATGCAGGCCATGATAGCCTGTACAATAATTGCAGGCAGGACACCCTGTACACTCAATGCAGACCAGGACAGCTGGAAACCCACTGCAGGCCCGGACAACCTGCACACCCACTATAGTTTAGGATTACCTGTACACCCACTGCAGGCCAGGAAAGTCTCTACACCCACTGCAAGACACGACAGCCTGAACACCCACTGCAGGCCAGGACAGACTGCACACCAGCTGAAGGTTGCAAACGACTATGCACTCACTGCAGGCCAGTACAGCCTGTTCCTTCACTGCAGGCCAAGAAAACCTGTACACCCACTGCAGACCAGGACAGCCTGTACTCCCACTGCAGTTCAGGACAGCCTGTACACCCACTGCAGGCTAGGACATCATGTATACCTATTGCATGCCAGAACTGCCTGTACACCTCCTGCAGGCCAGGACAGCCTGTACACCTACTTCAGGCCAGAACAGCCTGTACACACTGAAAGCCACGACAACCTGTACACTTACTGCTGACCAGGACAGCCTGTACACACGCTGCAGGCCGGTAAAGCCTGTACATTCGCTGCAGACCAAGACAGCATGTACAGTCACTGCAGGCCAAGACAACCACTGCTTCCACTGCAGGCAAAAACAGCCTGTACACCCACTGCAGGTCAGGACAGCCTGTAAACCTACTGCAGGCCAGGACATAATGTATACCTACTGCATACCAGAATTGCCTGTATACATACTGCAGGCCAGGACAGCCTGTACACCCACTGCAGGCCAGGACAGCCTGTACACCCACTGCAGTTCAGGACAGCCTTTACATCCACTGCAGTACAGGTCAGTCTGTACACCCAATGTTGGCCAGGACAACCTGTATACCTACTGCAGGCCACGACAACGTGTACACACACTGCAGGCCAGGACAGCCTGTACACACACTGCAGTTCAGGACAGCCTGTACATCCATTGCAGTACAAGACAGTCTGTACACCCACTGCTGGCCAGGACAACCTATAAACCAACTGCAGGCCAGGACAGCCTGTGCACCCACTGCAGGCCAGGACAGCCTGTGCACCCACTGAAGGCCAGGACACCCACGTACCTCTCTACTGTTAAACCAACATTGATCCAAGTCCTTGCCTCGTGTGATGGGTGGGTAGAAGGAACGATGGAAGGACAGAAGGAAGGAAATAAAGAAGTGAGATAGGGAAGAAAGGATGAAGGAAGGGAGATAGGAAGGAAGGGAGGGAGGAAGGAAGGAAGGAACGAAGCAAGCAATTAGTGGAGGAAGGAAGCAAGGAGTATAGGAAGGAAGGGAAGGAGGAAGGAACGAAGCAAACAAGTAGTGGAGGAAGGAAGCAAAGAGTATAGGAATAAAGTATTTGAAGGAAGGAGTGAAAGAAGCAAGGAGTAAAAGAAGCAAGGTGTGAAGAAAGCAATGTGTGAAGAAAGCAAGGCATGAAGGAAGCAAGAAGTGAAGGAAGCAAGAAGTGAAGGAAGCAAGAAGTGAAGGAAGCAAGAAGTGAAGGAAGCGAGGAGTGAGGGAAGGAGTGAAGGAAGCAAGGAATGATGGAAGCAAGGAGTGAAATAAGCAAGAAGTGAAGGAAACAAGGAGTGAAGGAAGCAAGAGGTGGAAGAGGCAAGGAGTTATTGAAGCAAGAAGTGAAGGAAACAAGGAGTGAAATAAGCAAGGAGTGAAGGAAACAAGGAGTGAAGGAAGCAAGAGATGGAAGAAGCAAAGAGTGAAGGAAGCAAGAAGTGAAGGAAGCAAGGAATGAAGGAAGCAAGGAGTGAAGGAAGCAAGAGGTGAAGGAAGCAAAGAGTGAAGGAAACAAGAAGTGAAGGAAGGAAGAAGTGAACGAAGCAAGAAGTGAAGGAAGCAAGGAGTGAAGGAAGAAGTGGAGGAAGCAAGGAGTGAAGGAAGCAAGGAGTGATGGAAACAAGAGATAAAGGAAGCAATGAGGTAATGAAGCAAGGAGCGAAGGAAGCAAGGAGTGAAGGAAGCAAGGAGTGAAAGAAGCAAGAAGTGAAGGAAGCAATGAGTGAAGGAAGCAAGGAGTGAAGGAAGCAAGGAGTGAAGGAAGCAAGGAGTGAAGGAAGAAAGGAGTGAAGGAAGCAAGGAGTAAAGGAAGCAAGGAGTGAAGGAAGCAAGGAGTGAAGGAAGCAAGGAGTGAAGGAAACAAGAGGTAAAGGAAGCAAGGAGTGAAGGAAGCAAGAGGTAAAGGAAGCAAGGAGTGAAGGAAGAAAGGAGTGAAGGAAGAAAGGTGTGAAGGAAGAAGTGAAGGAAGCAAGGAGTGAAGGAAGCAAGAAGTGAAGGAAGCAAGAAATGAAGGAAGCAAGAAGTAAAGGAAGCAAGAAGTGAAGGAAGCAAGGAGTGAAGGAAGCAAGGAGTGAAGGAAGCAAGGAGTGAAGAAAGCAAGGAGTGAAGGAAGCAAGAGGTGAAGGAAGCAAGAGGTGAAGGAAGCAAGAAGTGAAGGAAACAAGGAGTAAAATAAGCAAGGAGTAAAGGAAGCAAGGAGTGAAGGAAGCAAGGAGTGAAGGACGCAAGGATGTGAAGGAAGCAAGGAGTGAAGGAAGCAAGTGAAGGAAGCAAGAAGTGAAGGAAGCAAGGAGTGAAGGAAGCAAGAAGTGAAGGAAGCAAGGAGTGAATGAAGAAAGAAGTGAAGGAAATAAGAAGTGAAGGAAGCAAGGAGTGAAGGAAGCAAGGAGTGAAGGAAGCAAGGAGTGAAGGAAGCAAGAAGTGAAGGAAGCAAGGAGTGAAGGAAGCAAGGAGTGAAGGAAGCAAGAAGTGAAAGGAAGCAAGGAGTGAAAGGAAGCAAGGAGTGAAGGAAGCAAGGAGTGAAGGAAGCAAGAATTGAAGGAAGCAAGGAGTGAAGGAAGCAAGAAGTGAAGGAAGCAAGGAGTGAAAGAAGCAAGGAGTGAAGGAAGCAAGAAGTGAAGGAAGCAAGAAGTGAAAGGAAGCAAGGAGTGAAGGAAGAAAGAAGTGAAGGAAGCAAGGAGTGAAGGAAGCAAGGAGTGAAGGAAGCAAAAAGTGAAGGAAGCAAGAAGTGAAAGGAAGCAAGGAGTGAAGGAAGCAAGGAGTGAAGGAAGCAAGAATTGAAGGAAGCAAGGAGTGAAGGAAGCAAGAAGTGAAGGAAGCAAGGAGTGAAGGAAGCAAGGAGTGAAGGAAGCAAGAAGTGAAGGAAGCAAGAAGTGAAAGGAAGCAAGGAGTGAAAGAAGCAAGGAGTGAAGGAAGCAAGAAGTGAAGGAAGCAAGGAGTGAAAGAAGCAAGAAGTGAAGGAAGCAAGGAGTGAAAGAAGCAAGAAGTGAAGGAAGGAAGGAGTGAAGGAAATAAGAAGTGAAGGAAGCAAGGAGTGAAGGACGCAAGGATATGAAGGAACCAAGGAGTGAAGGAAGCAAGTGAAGGAAGCAACGAGTGAAGGAAGCAAGAAGTGAAGGAAGCAAGGAGTGAAGGAAGCAAGGAGTGAAGGAAGCAAGGAGTGAAGGAAGCAAGGAGTGAAGGAAGCAAGGAGTGAAGGAAGCAAGGAGTGAAAGAAGCAAGGAGTGGGGAGTGAAGGAAGCAAGGTGTGAAGGAAGCAGGGAGTGAAGGAAGCAAGGAGTGGAGAGTATAGTGCAGGCCCCACTCATTCAACTCTTCGATATACCCTAATTTTTCAAGTAGTTTACTGGTAAGCCAGTGGAAGGTCTCGGTCATATGACCAAACCTTCAGTCGGGTGTCATCATATGACTAAGACACGCGTCAGGAAACACTTGTCCACCTCTGGTGGACATTCATCCACGCACAATACTATCCCACTCTCCTTCACGTCAAACTAACCAGCTAGAAACACTCTTAGTCATAGCATTTTAGAGTGACTCGACCACCCTACATCCACTGTAGGGAACTAGATGCTGCGGCCTTCTGATCTAGCAGTGGGTGGGTTGGCAGCCTGGACTGACCACCTGAGACCACCAATACTTATGCATCTTTACTGAATACAGGTTTCTCCTGAGCAGCAACTAGTGACCTCACACAAGCACAAACATTACCTGTGTGACCACACACAAGCACAAACATTACCTGTGTGACCACACACAAGCACAAACATTACCTGTGTGACCACACACGAGCACAAACATTACCTGTGTGACCACATACAAGCACAAACATTACCTGTGTGACCACACACGAGCACAAACTTTATCTGTGTGACCACACACGAGCACAAACATTACCTGTGTGACCACACACAAGCACAAACATTACCTGTGTGACCACACACGAGCACAAACTTTATCTGTGTGACCACACACGAGCACAAACATTACCTGTGTGACCACACACAAGCACAAACATTACCTGTGTGACCACACACAAGCACAAACATTACCTGTGTGACCACACACAAGCACAAACATTACCTGTGTGACCACACACAAGCACAAACTTTACCTGTGTGACCACACACAAGCACAAACTTTACCTGTGTGACCACACAGAAGCACAAACATTACCTGTGTGACCACACACAAGCACAAACATTACCTGTGTGACCACACACAAGCACAAACTTTACCTGTGTGACCACACAGAAGCACAAACTTTACCTGTGTGACCACACAGAAGCACAAACATTACCTGTGTGACCACAAACAAGCACAATCATTACCTGTGTGACCACACACGAGCACAAACATTACCTGTGTGACCACACACAAGCACAAACATTACCTGTGTGACCACACACGAGCACAAACATTACCTGTGTGACCACACACAAGCACAAACATTACCTGTGTGACCACACACAAGCACAAACATTACCTGTATGACCACACACAAGCACAAACTTTACCTGTGTGACCACACAGAAGCACAAACATTACATGTGTGACCACACAGAAGCACAATCATTACCTGTGTGACCACACACGAGCACAAACATTACCTGTGTGACCACACACAAGCACAAACATTACCTGTGTGACCACACACAAGCACAAACATTACCTGTGCCTGTGTGACCACACACGAGCACAAGCATTACCTGTGTGACCACACACAAGCACAAACATTACCTATGTGACCACACACGAGCACAAACATTACCTGTGTGACCACACACGAGCACAAACATTACCTGTGTGACCACACACGAGCACAAACATTACCTGTGTGACCACACACTAGCACAAACATTACCTGTGTGACCACACACGAGCACAAACATTACCTGTGTGACCACACACGAGCACAAACATTACCTGTGTGACCACACACGAGCACAAACATTACCTGTGTGACCACACACGAGCACAAGCATTACCTGTGTGACCACACACAAGCACAAACATTACCTGTGTGACCACACACAAGCACAAACATTATCTGTGTGAACACACACTGAAGACACTGCAAGACTCCAGGCGGATATCAACCAAATCTTCAAATGGGCTGCAGAAAACAATATGAAGTTCAATGATGAGAAATTTCAATTACTCCGATATGGAAAACGTGAGGAAATTAAAATCTCATCAGAGTATAAAACAAATTCCAACCACACAATTGTGCGAAAAACTAATGTCAAAGACCTGGGAGTGATCATGTCAGAGGATCTCACCTTCAAGGACAATAACACTGTAGCAATCGCATCTGCTAGAAAAATGACAGGATGGATAATGAGAACCTTCAAAACCAGGGATGTCAAGCCCATGTTGACGCTTTTCAGGTCGCTTGCTCTATCTAGGCTGGAATATTGCTGCACACTAACTGCACCTTTCAAGGCAGGTGAAATTGCTGACCTAGAAAATGTGCAGAGAACCTTCACGGTAAACCACCTCAATTACTGGGAACGCTTGAAGTTCCTAAGCCTGTACTCCCTAGAACGCAGGAGGGATAGATATATTATTATATACACTTGAAAAATCCTAGAGGGCTTAGTACCAAACTTGCACACGAAAATCCCTCCCTACGAAAGCAAAAGACTCGGTAGACGATGCAACATCCCCCCAATGAAAAGCAGGGGTGCCACTAGCACTTTGAGAGACAACACAATAAGTGTCAGGGGCCCAAGACTGTTCAACTGCCTCCCATCTTACATAAGGGGGATTACCAATAGACCCCTGGCTGTCTTCAAGCAGGCACTGGACAGGCACCTAAAGTCGGTACCTGACCAACCAGACTGTGGTTCGTACGTTGGACTGCGTGCGGCCAGCAGTAACAGCCTGGTTGATCAGGCTTTGATCCACCATGAAGCCTGGTCACAGACCGGGCCGCGGGGGCGTTGACCCCTGGAACTCTCTCCAGGTAAACTCCAGGTGAACACAAACACAAATATTACCTGTGTGACCACACACAAGCACAAACATTAGCTATGTGACCATATACAAGCACAAACATTAGCTATGTGACCCCACACAAGCACAAACATTAACTTTGTGACCACACACAAGCACAAATATTAGCTATGTGACCACAAATATGCACAAACATTAGCTATGTGTCCACACACCGGTACAAACATTAACTATGTGACCACACAGAAATACAAACGGAGGGCTCACCCCCCTTCTTCTGTATATACACACTGCTCCAGGATATGATTACCTTCTAATTTAAGCTTCTTTCTCCCCTATTCTTCCCTCCACCCTTCATGTTCACGATATCAAATCAATTTCTACAGAACATGATTTCAATTTTACTAAGCAGGGCCAATGTTGCTATTGTTTTTGTGTGAAATATGTAAGCTAGCAGGTAACTAGGCAACAGAGGTCTTAATGTTGATTTGGGTTTGTGTTAGTGTGTGTTGAAGTTTGTGTTGATGTGTGTGTGTGTTGTTGTGTGTGTACTTACGTAATTGTGGTTGCAGGGGTCAATTCATAGCTTCTGGCCCGGCCTCTTCACTGGTTGCTACTAGGTCCACTTTCTCCCTGCTCCATGAGCTTTATCATACCTCTTCTTAAAGCTGTGTATGAATCCTGCCTCCACTACGTCACTTTCCGGACTATTCCACTTCCTGACAACTCTATAACTGAAGAAATACTTCCTAACATCCCTGTGGTGTTGGTGTGTGTGTGTGTTGGTGTGTGTGCTGAAGTGTGTGTGCTGAAGTGAATGTGCTGGAGTGTTTGCTGGAGTGTGTGCTGGAGTGTGTTGGAGTGTGTGTTGGAGTGTGCTGGAGTGTGTGTGCTAGAGTGTGTGTGCTGGAGTGTGTGTGCTGGAGTGTGTGCTGGAGTGTGTGCTGGAGTGTGCTGGAGTGTGTGCTGGAGTGTGTGTGCTGGAGTGTGTGCTGGAGTGTGCTGGATGTGCTGGAGTGTGTGTGCTGGAGTGTGCTGGAGTGTGTCTGGAGTGTGTGCTGGAGTGTGCTGGGGTGTGCTGGAGTGTGTGCTGGAGTGTGTGCTGGAGTGTGCTGGAGTGTGCTGGAGTGTGTGCTGGAGGTGTGTGGTGCTGGAGTGTGCTGGAGTGTGCTGGAGTGTTGAGCTGGAGTGTGCTGGAGTGTGTGCTGGAGTGTGCTGGAGTGTGTGCTGGAGGTGGTGTGCTGGAGTGTGTGCTGGAGTGTGTGCTGGAGTGTGTGCTGGAGTGTGCTGGAGTGTGTGCTGGAGTGTGTGCTGGAGTGTGTGCTGGAGTGTGTGCTGGAGTGTGTGCTGGAGTGTGTGCTGGAGTGTGTGCTGGAGGTGTGTGCTGGAGTGTGTGCTGGAGGTGTGAGTGCTGGAGTGTGTGCTGGAGTGTGCTGGAGTGTGCTGAGTGCTGGAGTGTGTGGTGTGAGTGTGTGCTGGAGTGTGTGCTGGAGTGTGTGCTGGAGTGTGTGCTGGAGTGTGTCTGAGTGTGTGCTGGAGTGTGTGCTGGAGTGTGTGCTGGAGTGTGTGCTGGAGTGTGCTGGAGTGGAGTGTGTGCTGGAGTGTGTGCTGGAGTGTGCTGGTGTGTGCTGGAGTGTGTGCTGGAGTGTGTGCTGGAGTGTGTGCTGAGGTGTGAGTGTGTGCTGGAGTGTGTGCTGGAGTGTGTGCTGGAGTGGTGGAGGTGTGCTGGAGTGTGTGCTGGAGTGTGTGCTGGAGTGTGTGCTGGAGTGTGTGTGCTGGAGTGTGTGCTGGAGTGTGTGCTGGAGTGTGTGCTGGAGGTGTGCTGGCAAGTGATGGAGTAACATTTATAGGAATTTTATATTTTTAAATAATCTTCCTTTTAAATTATCTCCCATACAGATATTGAAGGTAGTGGTGTCTTTCGATTAAGGTGGAGGGGGAAGGGAAGGGAAGAGGGGGAGGGGGATTGGGGGAGGGGGAGAGAGGGGAAGAGGAGGAGGGGAAGTGGAAGAGGGTAATAATTAGCAACTTGTGTAATAATAGATCCTTCTGATTTTTTCACTTAAAGTTCGTAGGGAATATATATAATATATATATATATATATATATATATATATATATGTGTGTGTGTGTGTGTGTGTGTGTGTGTGTGTGTGTGTGTGTGTGTGTGTGTGTGTGTGTGTGTGTGTGTGTGTGTGTGTGTGTGTGTGTGTGTGTAATTATATAAATTCTCGTTATGGAGACAAGACACATTTACGCAAAAACTGGGGATAGGGAAAGTGTTTTAGGTGACTCTGCAGGATCAAGTAAAGCAAAGTTGATGTTACTGCAAAGCACACAAAAAAGTGGGAAAATTACTATTTATTTTTAAGCAAATAATCAAACTAAACTAAACTTCACTTTTTTTTTTGGTTGGAAAGATAACATAAATTTTTTTTTTTGCCTTTGCATTAACATTAATTGGATTTTGCCTGATCCTCTACAGTGACGTAAAACACTTTTTGGTGTTCCTTTTTTTTGCGTAAATCTTCAAAAAGAATCGCCATTACGAGAAACTCATTTTATTTCCAGGTTCATCTTCATATAACTTCTTTAATATTATCTTCAAGTCATTTTTAACTCTCCTCACAAAAAAAAAATCCAAACTGCTCTTGCTATTATTACCCAAGTTTGTATTTCCCCTCCCTGACACCACCAGATCTTTGTTATACTTATCTGAATTACGCTGCAACCTTCATCTACTTGCAGAAGTTCCCGATCATTATCTATTTCAGATGTTGCTAGCTCGATCGCTAGCGCACTCAGCTCACACACTGAGGTCCGGGGTTCGAATCTCCTCCGGTACGGCTGGAAAATATTAGGGACGTGTTTCCATAGGATACCTGCTGTCCCTCTTCACCCATCAGTTTAAATTGGGTACCTGGGTGTTAGTCGACTGGTGTGGGTCGCATCCTGGGACAAAATTGACCTAATTTGCGGGAAATGCTCTACATAACAATGGGTTTCTATATAGTAGTATGTCACTGATGTCAGCTATGGTCTGTATACCTTGTACATGTACTGGTAGTAAATAAAGATATTATTATTATTATACCACGAGTGGTGCTTGACTCTGAATGAATCTTATTGTAGCCAGCTGGCCCAGTGGACAACGCGTCGGCCCGGAGTTTTACGTCTCTCTGACCGCGGGTTCAAACCCCACCCGTTGTATGGTTTCTTCCTTACTGCCACCTCTTCCCTTATTTAAGTTCTACTTGTATAGAGGAGTAGGGTGGGAGGCGCTATATGGGAGATTAAATGGGTGGGAGGGTAAGATAGAGAGGGGGGGGTGTAAATGTATTGTTGAAAACGGTATTAAATACCGACAAGTTGAAGCCTAAGACACATGTGCAACGGTTGGGTATCTTTAGTGATGAAACGTTTCGCCTACACAGTAGGCTTCTTCAGTCAAATACAAAGGGGCAGTAGAAATGAAAAATGTATTTGAGGTGGTCAGTCCCTCAGCCTGGAGAAGAGTTCAGCTCCATGCAGCTGAACTTTTGAACAAATACGTGGATGGAAGCGAGTGGTTTTGATAAGAAACTGCCTTGTATGGCCAGTAGACCTGCTGCAGTGTTCCTCCTTTCTTTGTTCCTTATCTCTCCCTTCTGTCTCCATCTCCTTCTCTTCGTATCCCTATCTTTATCTCCCTGTCTTTATCCTGTTTTTTCCTCTCTCCCTCTGTCTCTCTCCCTCTGTCTCTCTCCCTCTGTCTCTCTCTCTCTCCCTCTGTCTCTCTCTCTCTCCCTCTGTCTCTCTCTCTTCCTCTGTCTCTCCCTCTGTCTCTCTCCCTCTGTCTCTATCTCTCCCTCTGTCTCTCTTTCTCCCTCTGTCTCTCTCTCTCCCTCTGTCTTCTCTCTCTCCCTCTGTCTCTCTCTCTCTGTCTCTCTCTCCCTCTGTCTCTCTCTCCCTCTGCCTCTCCCTTAATTTTCCTTCATCAATGCCAGTGTATACAATTCCTCAGACTTTTATTTAGCATCTTTATTTTGGTATCCGGTTATCCACCTCTGGTAATAAAGACTAGACAACAAAGGAAGAAAGAAGGAGAAAGAGAAGGAAGAAGGGAGAGAATGGAGGGAGCTGAAGGCAGATGGAATCAAGGGTCACAACCATCACAACCTGGATGATCAGGTACCTCCCTCAAGACTAAGGTGTTTAGCCAATTGATGAAGGTGTTTAGCCAATTGACGATGGTGTTTAGCCAATTGATGAAGGTGTTTAGCCAATTGATGAAGGTGTTTAGCCAACTGATGAAGGTGTTTAGCCAATTGATGAAGGTGTTTAGCCAATTGATGAAGGCGTTTAGCCAGTTGATGAAGGTGTTTAGCCAATTGATGAAGGCGTTTAGTCAATTGATGAAGGTGTTTAGCCAAGTGATAGATGCGTTTAGCCAGTTGTTAAGGTGTTTAGCCAATAAGGTGTGTTATTTTTATTTTTCCATCTATGGTATTGTGTTAGTTGTAAATTGTTCTAGACACGTTATTGTGTTACTTGTGAAATATTCTAGCTATGGTATTGTGTGTTAATTGTGAATTGCTCCAGCCTTGGTATTATTAATTGTGAAATATTCTAGCTATGGTATTGTGTGTTAATTGTGAATCATTCTAGCCGGGTATTGCAACTTCCATTGCTAATTCCTAGCAAACAGATCGCTACATTTGCCAATTCCCTTCTATTAAAAAAATGCAAATATAGGATAGACGCAAGCAAGAAAGGGGAGGGGAAAGGAAGGATAAAAATAATGCAATCAGAAAATAGCAAGAATTGAGGGAGGTATGGGACGAGAATAGAAGGGGATGGAATAAAGAGAAATGAGAATAATTTGGATGAAATAAATATATAAAAATGCAAAAATAGAGAAAATAGAATAGAAGGAATTGAATAAATACATAAAAATACATTGTCAAACTTACAAAAAAATATTTTGGCCACAGATAATGTAAATTTATTTACACGAAAAAGGCAATATAGATTACTATTACTTTCAGAGAGTAAAAAGCTCTAAATAGGTATGGGTTATACTGTTTTAGGGAAATAAAAAGATGTGTAATAAGGTTTGATCCGAGGAAGGGGCAGGGTCGATTTAATTTTTTAAGGGATATGGCAAGAAATTTTTTCACATTTTGTGAAACGGAAAGATGTCCATACCTATAATCCTCTTTTCTCGCCTTCCCACCTTATCTAACCTCCCTACCTTCACCTTACCAGGCTCTGGTACAACCAAAAGATACTTTAAAATTGCCTCACAAAACAACAAATTTCCTCCTTCCACCATCTGCTAACCTCACCCATTACCCTCCCCACTCTCACTCCTCGAATCCCACCTCACACTAGGTATTCCTGCCTAACATATATTCCCATCAAACGCCTCTGCAATAGTGTCAAACCTAGCCCTCCCTTCGCTACCCTAGTCATTACCACATCTTTCCCTAACCAATGCCACCCATATCCCCATATAAACCTTAAGACCCGACCTTGCAACCTTAGAACATCGTCCTCCATGAGGGGGTACACTGCGGCAACATACCATAGCTTACTTTATACCAAAGAATTAACAACTACTACCCTCTGCAAGAGAGTGACCTCTCCATGCCGCCACCCCCCATCCTACCCAGAGCAGCATTAACCACTGCTGAGGAATTCACCTCACGTGCAACACTCGCCTGATTACAAAACACACACCACATATCCTTAACCTATCCACTATTGGCCACCCATAACCCTGACCAAACGCCCCCTACCCATTCCCCCACCTCCAATAATTTTGATTTTACCCTGTTCACCCGCATACCAGTGGCCAAACCAAAAATCTCTATTATCCTATTTACATTACCCAACCCCTCCATAGTAATAATAATATCTTTATTTACTACAAGTTCATGTACATGGTATACAGGCCTAGCTGACATCAGTGACATACTACTATACAGAAAGTCCCTTGTTATGCTGAGCATTTCGGGCAGATTAGGTCAGTGTCCTAGGATGCGACTCACACCAGTCGACTAACACCCAGGTACCCATTTTACTGATGGGGAACATAGACAACAGGTGTAAAGAAACACACCCAATGTTTCTGGCCTGGCTGGGAATCGAACCCAGGCTCTCGCCGTGTGAAGCGAGAGCTTTAGCCACCAGACCACCAGAGCCCCTAGTTCCTACTAAAATAGTGGTGTCGTCTACATAACCTATAATACCCGTTTCTGCCACCCCATGAGTACTCCCTTCCCTCACCCCTTCTGACTCTAACCTAAAAAAAGGGTCCTGTAAGCACGCAAACAGGAGCTGTGACAAGGGGCACCCCTGCCGCAGCCCTCACCCCAAACGCATCTAGGACCCCAACCTCCCATTCACCTGTATCCTCACATGTGCTTGCTCATACAAAGTACGGACCCAACCCACAACCTCTGCCCCAAACCCCTGCTGTAAAAGCACCGCCTGCAGCATATCCCTATCAACACTGTCATACGCCTTTTCCCAGTCTAGCCCTAAAACTCCCCCAGCTCGACTGCACTCTAAAAAACCTTTGATCCTCTGATGACCCTCCCTCATACTTCTCCGCGGTACCCCATACTGACCCTCCTCCAATAATCTCCCCAAAACTCCTTTCATTCTATTAGCAAGAATACGTTCAAATATCTTATAATCTGCACACATAAGTGTAATTGGCCTATAATCCTCAAGCGTCCCACAAGCACGAGTTTTTGGCACTAAAACTACAGTACCTATTGACATATCCCCACACAATCTACCTTACAATTTCATAGCATTAAACAGCCTAACTAGCATCCCTCGCAGAACCTCCCAATGAACTATAAAAAAATCCCCAGAAATCCCATCCAGGCCAGCGGCCTTGCCCAGGGCCTGACCCTTCACTGCCTGCCAAACCTCCTCCTCAGTTATAGACCCTTCCATACTCTATCTCCAACCCCTATCCTCTCAACTATACTGTCTAAAATTGCATCCCGGGATACTTCCTCACTTACCCCCTGGCTCAGTTTACACTCAAACCAAGCATCCGCATAATAACTCATGGCTTCTATGGTACGAAGAATCTGCCCATTCCGATACCCACGGCACTCCTCAGTTACCCTCAAAGACATTACCGTCATATCTCTTCTCCGTTTCTGAAAAGTACGTAACACTAACGCAGAGGGCCTATCCCCCATAATACTTCCTCTAAACCCCCCGTACCCTCAGAGCATGAAAATTTTCATTCTGCAACTCCCGCAATTGCAAGCGCAGATGATCAATCTCAGCTAGGGGATACCTCCCTCCACTCTCATAACAAGTCCTCAATTGCCCCTCTAAGTACCTCAAGATTCCCAACCGTTGCCTTCCATCTTCCCTACCCAGTTGCCCATAAAATTCCTGGATTGCCACTTTAGCCAGCACATTCCACCATTCCACTATATCACTAATCCCTGTCCCATCGTTCCAATACCTAGAATAGATCTTCACTGCCCCTGCCCATCCCATCTCTACCAACACACCCCTATGATCAGAAAATCCAAAATCCTGACATTTTACCTCACCTACCTGAACCGCCCCAGAAACATATACCCGGTCCTACCTAGCCGCATAACCCTGTTTAATATAAGTATGGTCTACATGCCACCCCCCTCCCCTAACCAGATCTTCCACACTTACCGCTCTCATAACCTCCCTCAAGCTCTGCAACAAACAACCCGCCCCCCGAGGTTCCACATCCCTCCCTCTAATGATGCAATTCCAATCCCCGGCAATTATCGTACCAACGGTAAACCTCTCAACGCATAAACTAAATCATCCCGTACAAATTCATCCTTTACACGGCGATTGGAAGTCGCCGGCATATATACACCAATGAAACACACTTGTATGTCTCCCCAAACCCCATCCACCCGTACTATCCTGCCACCACCCCCCTCCTCCCAGGCTTTTAACTTGAAAGGGCTGGTCTCACGGATACCCACCATCTCCCCACCCTTGAAATTCCCCGAACTCCCAGTATAACACTTGTATCCCTTCAAACACAAATCCCTACCACACCTATAATTATGCTCTTGGAGAAAGCATACATCCACATTCAACCGTCTTAATGTCACCTCAATCCATCTCCTCCGAACTTCCGCCAGGAGCTCATTAACATTAAAGTCGAGACACCTGAATAGGTCAAAGGGGGTTTGCCACTTCGGCACCCAGACCCTATCACAACTGACACAGAGTCCCCACTTTGCGCCTTACCTCCTTTCACCCCTATCCCACTTTTCTTTCCTTGGGGCGCAACCTTCTTCCCCTTAACAACATCCCTCCAGGCCATTTTTGAAGACCTTTGACCCGGGGTTATCTCATCATCCTCAGTATCCCCACTGGGTCGCTTACGGGATACTTCCGTACATTCCATAAGATCGTTACCTTCCCCCCTATGCACCTCCACCTCAGCCACCACCACAGGCACAGAGTCAACAAGACCCTATACCGGACCAATCACGCACTCCAGACTCTCCAAACCACAAGATGAGTCCTCATCCAAGCCCAAAACACACGAACAAAGGCCTCGATAACTCAGAGGCCACCCCCAACAAGTCACCCTTCATAGCAACCTGAGAACACTCTTGCACCTCTTCCTGCGTCGCTGGGGTTAAAGTCAAAACTGCCTCCTCTGCAGCATCAACCGCCTCACTCCAACTCCGAGGGACATCCTCAGTGTCAAGAACCCCGGCCACATCCAACTGCACACTCGTCTTGGGCGTCTCTCTCAGGTCCGTCTCAGCACGAAAATTCCCATCATCTCGACGTCCAGGTTGCCGCTCCCTGCGTTGATCACACGAAGCCGCCATATGTCCCGGGGCACCGCAGAGCCGGCACGTTCTCACCTGTCCAGCATACGAGACGTATACTTGGGTACGAAACTCTTGCATCTGGACGTATGACGGGATAGGCCTCCTCAAAGTCATTTTGAGGGAGTATGATCCTGCCAGCATGCCAGTGTAAGTTCCCTGCTGCCACCGACCTTCATTAGCGACGTGTATAGTCCCATACTGGCCGAATACTCGCCGAACATCCATTTCAGCAGCCTCAAATGGAAGATTTTTCACATGAATCCACGAGTAATGCGCGGACACGTCACGCATACGCACCTCCAATCCCGAATTGATGACAATAGGCTTCTCCTGAAACTTATCCACCACTTCTTCATACATGCCAGCGGAGTTGAACTTGACGAAAAATCTGACTGCCCCGTTTAAAGAGATACCATAAATGGCCTCAGTCGGTATTCCAAAAGTGTCACGTAGAACCAATGGCAAGAGAACCTCAGCGTTATCAAGATACACAGCACCTTTAAGTAAATCCACACAGACAGTGTTGACACGGCGCCGGTAGGTATCCGCCACGATGGTGAAAATAAAATTTCACCTAACCTCCACCAGGAAGACGACTGAGCTCACCCGCTCACCACCAAGGCTGGGGAGCAACTATGGTGCGTGTTGTTACCTTTATCAGCAATCTGTACAAGACTTTGAAAAGGTTACTTTTACTGTTTAAATGGAAAAACTTGATGTGTTGGCTCATCCACTATAGAACTTTGATGTTAGAAAAGGGGGCAAGAATCCCCATGAGGTAATGTTGTGGGTAGCATAAACTTGTGGGAAGAGATGTGAAGTTTTCCTATATTTTTACTGTACTCTCAGCATGTTCACTGACTGGCACAAAGCAAATTTGATAACTAATGCTGAAGGGTTTCCTCTTATGAATAATTTCCTTGATGTACTAGATACCACAGTTGTATGTGGCAGGGATATTTGACTTCCATGACCCAGTGTGCCAAATATACCTCGATGTTTGAAATTGTACTCTACAGGTACTTTAAATTTTGGTATAACTTTAAATGTAATGTGACATGGCATTACACATCCTGTTTGTATAGTGTTAGTGCTCCTGTAATGACTAGTTTCAATGTTGCACTGTCATTTTCTCTGCAAGTAGATGCCGGTTCTGCTGGTATTAGTGCTGCAGTTGTCTCGCTGATTTGTTGGCACTGAGTGACACGAACTTTAGATTCTGTCATGTAGCCGGCACCTTGTGGGACCCTCCAGCCTCCGCTCATTTTATTCGTAATTCTGACTGACTTGTACATTTTATTCAGAGATAAATTTTGAAAATGAATAATGAAATGTTCCTTATTGGGATTTTTATCACTCGTGAAAGTTAAAATAACACTATTATTTTATTATCACTTTTGCTCTACTGTGTCATCTTTATTGTATCACTTTTTATTTATAGTACTGTCTTTGCTTCGTTGTTACTTCCGTGCTTTATTGTGTTACTTTTGCTTTATTATTTATTATTTCTCCTTTGTTTTAGTGTATCACTTTTAATTTATTGAATCACCTTTGCTTTATTGCGGAAAATATATTCGAGTTTCTATATCACCTATGTTTTATTGCATCACTTAAACTTTTGTGTACTTTCTCTATCGTATCGCATTTGCTTTATTGCATTCATTATACAGTGGAACTTTGGTGTTTGAACGAACTGAACCTCGAACAATTTTGATCCGAAAGACTGACTCAGTCTTTGAAAGTTTTTCTGGAGTTCGAACACGACGGTTTGTTTACGATTCAGTTGGCGTCGTGTTCCAACGCAGTGCCTTTGGCGGCCGTGTTCTCGTCCTATACATTTTTTACTGTGGCTTTGTGGTAAATAATTGTACGTACTAATTATAATATTATTACTAAAAATTAGTGACCGTGGCGTCGAAAAGAGCAGTAGTGAAAATAGAGGTAATAGACAAACTGTGAGAACCACAGTTTAATAAAGAAAATAAATTGTTTCAGAGGGTGAAGGGGGCAAACGAGTTTGGGAGCTTACCAGAGTGTACAGTATTGCTAAATCTACAGTAGGTGATGTACTTAAGAACAGAGGCAATCTACAGTAGGTACCATACTTACGAACAGAGACACTAATAATAAAGGTACAGATGTGGCTAAAGGAGTCACTTCTCTTACTGTACAATCTGCTATATAACCCCTGTGGTTTAGCGCTTCTATTTGATTATGATAATAATAATAAATCTTACTGTACAATGATCGCACACAATTGAAACGAAGGAAAAACACTTCTTAGTTTAGATTAAGGAGAAACAAATTGCGGGTGAGAGTGTTTCTGAGGAAATAATTTGTGAAATGGAAAAACAATTAAGTGAAATTAAAAAAAGATAAATCTGGAACTAGTACGCAAAGTGAAGAAATAACACAAGACCATCACAACACAAGACCATCATAACACAAGACCACAACACAAGACCATCATAACAAAAGACCATCATAAAACAAGACCATCACAACACAAGACCATCATAACACAAGACCACAACACAAGACCATCACAACACAAGACCATCACAACACAAGACCATCATAACACAAGACCATCATAACACAAGACCATCATAACACAAGACCATCATAACACAAGACCATCACAACACAAGACCATCACAACACAAGACCATCATAACACAAGACCATCATAACACAAGACCATCATAACAAAAGACCATCATAACACAAGACCATCATAACACAAGACCATCATAACACAAGACCATCATAACAAAAGACCATCATAACACAAGACCATCATAACACAAGACCATCATAACACAAAACCATCATAACACAAGACCATCATAACACAAGACCATCATAACACAAGACCATCACAACACAAGACCATCACAACACAAGACCATCACAACACAAGACCATCATAACACAAGACCATCATAACACAAGACCATCATAACACAAGACCATCATAACACAAGACCATCATAACACAAGACCATCATAACACAAGACCATCACAACACAAGACCATCAAAACACAAGACCATCATAACACAAGACCATCATAACACAAGACCATCATAACACAAGACCATCATAACACAAGACCATCATAACACAAGACCATCATAACACAAGACCATCATAACACAAGACCATCATAACACAAGACCATCATAACACAAGACCATCATAACACAAGACCATCATAACACAAGACCATCATAACACAAGACCATCATAACACAAGGCCTCATTCATTTTGACCAGAGCTTTGGTAAGATGGGGAAGGAAGAAGGATAGGTAAGGATGGAAATTGGGAAAAATAGGGGGTGTGTGTGGAGGAAGGATAAAAAGGTAAGTGGCCCAACCACTTTGGTGCCTAATAAATGTGTTTAGTGGTATATCAAGGTAATATATCAAAAGGGGCATAACATTTGCCCAACAGTGTCACACAGGTATAACAAAGTTATAGTTGCATGACTCTGTA